>JAODAL010007648.1:0-123485 GCA_025379985.1 Phyllomedusa bahiana
TCAAAGATATTTTTAGACTGACAAAGTGTGACTACTTTTGGTACAAAACAATACGGTTTTTTTTAAAACCGGTTTTAAATTGTGAAAAAGGGGGCATTTTGTGGGGAGGCCGGAAATTTTTTTATGTACAGTAGGGGGGGGCCCCCCAAAAAAAAAATCCCCCTGTGGGCCCCGACCCCCAAACCCGAAAAATTGCCTTTAAGCCCCAACGGGAACAAATGGTGTGGTGGGGTTGCAGGGGTCGGGGTGCGAAAAGCAGCTTACACAATTTAAAATTTTTTTTACTAAATTTCCCCCCAAAATTTACAAAATTTGGTTCAAGAAATTTAACGGTGTAGTTTTAAACTCCCCAGCCCTGAACGGGGGGGATGTTTTTGGGGAAAAACCTCCTTTTGGCCGGTAATGAGAAAAAACCCAAAAAACTAATTTTCGGGGCCTTTTTAACGTCCTGAGCTGTTGGGTGCCGCACCCACTAAAGGGTCCTTAAAGATGGCGGAAAATTTCCTGTCTCAGGTGCAGATCCGTGGTGGATGAAGTGGATGATGGGCTGCAGGCCCTCTCTATCTTGGCGGGATTGTCTTCTTGCCCAGGAGTTCCTCTCTTTTTCTTCTCTCTCTCTGCGATGGGTTGTATAGAAAAGTCAGGCTCTCCTCTTTTCTGGAACAACTGTGAATCCGGCCCTTTTTTGCTCGGTTACTGTTTTGTCGGGTTCTCTTGAGTCCAGCAGTTCCCTAAAAATGGCGGGCTGCTTTTTTCCCAGTTTTAAATTCCCTTTGGTCCCTCATTTGATATACGGGAAAAACGGGAAACATGGGGTCTTTTTGGCCAAACATTTGAATACAAAAAAATTTTTTAACAATTTGTCATGATGGGATTTTACTTAAAAACACAAAAGTGAGGGGCCCCCACTCCCCCAAAAGGGTTGTGGCCAGCCTTTTTTAAAGGGTTTTTCCAGCCCTCTAATGATGTCAATTGGGTCAGGTGGGGTTCTGGCGGGGCCCAGTCAAGAAGGGGCCACAGGTTGTTTAACCCAAAAATTATTTTTTTTTTTTAGTTGTGTGTTTTGGGGTTTTTGTCTTGTTGGGAAAGAAGAACCCTCGGCCCAGTTGGGTTTAAAAGAGCGTCGGGAAAGGAGGTTTTCATCCAGGATTTTTCCTCGGGAAATTGGGCCCGGGTATTTTCTTTCCTTTTTTTAAAAACCAGTAACCCTTCCCTGCAGCTGAAAAACCCCATACCCCCATGATGTGCCACCCCCTTATGTCACTGTTGGTTTGTTTTGGGGAAAGGTGATGAGGGGGCCCTGGTTTTCCCCAAACCGCTTAAAATTTTAAACCCCAAAAAATTTTAAATTTTTTCCTTTTATCAGCCCAGGGGAATTTCTTATTTCTCATATTTGGGGGTTTTTTTCCTTCATTTTGTTTTTTTCAAATGTATGTGGTTTTTAAATTTTGTTTGCCCTGGGGGGGAGAGGTTCCTCGGCAAATCTCCCTTAAAGCCCCGATGTGGGGCCGGTGATAGTTGACTTTGTAGAACTTTCCCCCATCTCCTCCTGAAATTTTGGGAAAGCTCGGGCCACATGATTTTGGGGGTTCTTTTTTAAACCCCTTTCACCAAGGCTTTCTCCCCGATTGTTATTTTGGGGTGGAGGGCCCGGGGGCGAGGAAGATTTGGGGTCGCCCCCAAACCTCTTTCTTTTGAAGGTTTAAAGGGGAAAATGTGCTTTAAAGGAACCTTGTGTGCTGCAGAAATTTTTTGAAACCCTTGGCCAGATCTTTTGCTTTCCCCAAAATTTCTGTTTTCTGAGTGTTTGGGCCATTTCCCTTTGACCTCTTGATTTCATGTCCCTTCTGGACTGCCCCTGGGGGGCTGTGAGGTCTTATTATGCCCGGGGGGGGGGCCTTTCCCTAATAAAGCCCAAAATCAGTTTAATTAAACAAAGTTTGGACTCCAACGAAGGAGGGTAGAACCATTTTTTAAGGGGATCGAAGGAAATGGACGCATGTGAGTTAAATATGATTTGTACAAGAAAAGGGTTGAATCCCTTACATCCATGTTTTATTTCAGTTTTTGTTTTTTAAAAAATTTTTCCCAAAAATATCTATTTTGTTTTTTTACTTTTTAAGACGGGGGGGGGGGGGGGAAGGGGGTGGATAGTACTTTAAAATTAGAAAAAACAATAAATTTTTGGGATTTTAAAAAAGGGGCTGCAATGAAAGAGAGAAAAAAATTTTTGGAAAGGGGTTTTTAAAATTTAACTTTATTTTCTCGCTGTGTATATATTTAGTGCCCGGGTTTTGGGAAACTGGCCTAGGGGGGGAGTATATATTTCCCCAAAAGATTCAAAAGTCTGCCAAGTAAAAAAGCAACCGGGAAAATAGAAGGGTCGAGATTAAAGATCTCTTTTGTTGGGGTTTATGAAAAAACCCAATTTGCAAGGCTGGTTGCTGGAGTGGGGATAGCGGGGGTTTGGGCCCCCAACTCCCCCTGGAATTTCCGGGTCTTGGGCCCCTTTTTAAGGTTAGGTGTTTCCCCCTCATAAAAGGGCCCCAGAGTGCGAAACTTTTCTTGCCGGGGAAAACGGGGTCACTTGAAAGGAACCCGTGGGGACCTTGCTTGTGGTGAAAAAAATATGTTGTATTAGGGGTGTTTATAAAAGGCGGGCGGGGTTTGAGGGAATCCTGTGTTTAGTTGGGACCCCGGAAACCCCATGAAATTTGTGTTTTTATGTACCACATTGCTGACAATAAAATGGTTTGCGGTCATTTTTTTAAACGGGAAATTTCCTTGTCGTTTGGAATTCTGTGCAGCTGAAAAATGGGCCCCCTTACCCAAAGGGGGACGGGGCCACCCCCCTACCTAATCCCTTAAAATGAGAAATTAAAAGTCAGAATTCAAAAAAAAACCTAACAAAGGGGTACATTTGGGTATCTTTCCCTAGTACTAACCCATTTTTTATGTATGTTGAGTCATCGTCCTGAAAAAAGGGGGGGCCCCAATGGAAACCCAGGACTATTTGCCCTGGTAAACCCTAAGACAGTCTTTGTGCACGAAATGGTAAAATTTCGTAAAAAAAGTTTACCAAAAAAAATACCCAAAGTGTTTCCTTCCCCAAAATTTAAAGCAAGAAATTAAAAGGGGTATTTAGAAAAAAGGATTTAAAAAGGGGGGGGGGGGAAAGGGGGGTTCCCCCCCGGGTTGCCAAGGGGATAGGGGCTGTAGGTTTGTTCTTAAATTGAAAAAAGTATTTTAAAGCGGGGAACATGTGTATTTATTAAAAGTAAAAAAAAAGCAAAAAAGGGTTTTTTTTTTTTGTTTTGGAAAGTGCAGGGAAGGGCATTTTTCATTTGTTTGTGTCTTTTGCCCCTGTTAAAAAAAGATTTACCCCTTTTCTCAAACCCCAAAGGGGTTTCTGTTGGGGGGGTTGGGATCTTGTTTATTTAAAAGTACCATCTGGTGTGGAACATGGAACTACAAGTGCCCGCTTGCCCCTTTAAATCTCCGGTTTTTTTTAACGGGGAAAAGATGTAAGTCGGAAGTTTTTAAGGCGGGGGATTGCCTGTATACATCAGTCAAGGGTATGTTTTTAAAAATTAAATTTTACATTCCCCATTCCAGTGATTTTTTTTTTTTTCAGATTTTTTTTTTGGGGGGATTTCATAGGTTGGATTTGGAAAGAAAAAAATTCCCAATGTTTTTTGAAAAACTAACGTGACGCGTTTTTCTACTGAAAAAATTTTTTTAAAAAAAAAAATGGGATATGAAAATTTTCCAAACCCCCAATAGCAAAAAAATTAGGGGTGAAGGTTTTGTATCCTACGTAATCACCCAAATGAGGTGTGTACATTCTGAGGAGGAAGTTGGTGTTTAGACCTTTGATCTTGTTAAACTTTTCAGCCGGTGGTCAGGGAGGGAAAAAAAGTGCCCTTTGGGCCCTAAACAGGAAAATGACAAAAAAGTATTATATTGCTTTTTAAAAACTTCGGTTACCCTCTTAATCACAATGCAAAAGGTGGGGCAGGGAGGTGGGTTTAAAAAACCAAAATTTTGGGTTGACATCCTATTAAACTCTTTTGAGTTTCTCCCTTTCCCGGTTGGGGGTAAACCGACACCATCCAGGGGTTTTATCATTTAATTTTCATGTGTTTTCTCTAGGTATTTTATTTGTAAAAAAAATTTAGGGAGGAAAATTGCCCGTTAAACATGTGGTTGGGTGTTTCGCCTTTACAAGGTAGCAAATTGCATCCGGGCCCTAGTCCCTGAGGGGCCCAATTGCCACATTATTATAAATGGCCCATTTAACCTTTAGGTCTCCTCCTATGGCTGTACGCCAGGAACACTTATTTAGTTGATGCCAATCTAAAATGTGAACACAGCAAGCGCTAAACAGGACTTGTGGCTGTTCCTGACTTGAGTCTTTTAGTAAATCCTTGTGTTCCCTGTGAAATAAAATTTGGGCACCTTCTCTTAAACTCGTTTTTTGTGTTCCCTTTTTATTCCTCTTGAAAAGTATGGGCAATCAGTCAAAAATGGGTGTTAGCCCAAAAGGGGGGGGGGTTTTCCATTTTTGACAGCCCCTGATTGGACAGTGACAGACTGTTCAGGGACACACCCCTCATTGGTAACACCCAGCTGGCAGGTTGATAACATATTTCTAGGAGGAATAACAGGGGAAAAACACAAGACAGAGATCTAAGGAAAGATGTCCCAGAATAATTTCATGGGAAACGTTACTAAGTGCTAAAACAGACATATAAGGAAATATTACAGGTTCTCTTCAATAGACAGAACCGAAACAGTAGCTGACGGCCTCTATAATATGTGTAGAATGAGTCTTCTTAAGCAAAAACTTTAAAGGGGTTGTCTCACTACAAAGAATAGCTTTAAATGTAGGGAAATTTTAAATGAAGACGTTTTTTCCCAAAAATATTGCTTTGGGTTTATCTTTTTTTTTTAAGGAAATACAAATGATTTTATCATCTTTGTGCTCTCTTTTTTTCCCAAAATGACCAAAACCGGGGTACTCCTTTCCCCCCCCCGCTGGGGTTTTTTCTATTTTTGATAGTAGGGAGTAAGTCATCACAAGGTGGGGCCCGCAGTGTGAGGCTTGTGTGTTATCTAAACTTTCGAAAAAAGACTAATTACTTATGTTCATTAGCTCAGAAACTTTTTTGGCCTCAGAGGGAAGGTAATTTATTTCATTAGATGACAACCCGAGAAGTTGAATACACAGAGCTCCCAAATTGAAAATTTCAGGGAAAACTTGCCAGGAATGAAGAGCATAGCAGCATTTTCATTTTATGGGATCCTATGAAAATTTGAGATGAGACAACCCCCTTTTTAACCCAGAAAAATAAAAGTATATTCTTTATTGCAAAATTTTTCATAGAACACGATTAAATTTTATGTAAAATTTCCCCTTACGAATTTTAGCCTCCCCTGAGTTTGGGGCTTTTTTGAACAAGGCTGGTTTAAAACCTATGGTATAATTTGCAATAAAAGTAATGGACTTTTATTCTGCTGGGCTTTTAAAATTTTGGGTTTTTAATTTTAAAAATTTTATATGCATATGTATGGCCTACGGTAAACCGGGCAGCACCAGTCCACTACGAAGCTCCTGGCTAAAGATGTGACCGCAGATGGGTGAGCTTTGCATATTGCATTTTTGCTCTATTTCTTGTTTCCCATGTGTACAGTGCCCTGAAAACATGAAAATTAAAGAAGAACTGTGCGTTTCCCTGACGTGTCCAGCAACTTCCTAAATAATACACAGTCATTCTGAAGCATCTTTTCTTTAATCTAAGAATTGTGCTGTTCCTCTGTTATTCCTCCGGGAAATATATGAATAAAGTGACAATTGGGTGTTACCATTCCTTCATGTCAGTAGAGTGTGTCCTTACACAATCCTGCACGGTTAGCTGTAATCGGATAATGTTAGACTGTGTATGGAAACAACCCATTCATAAAAGAAGTAGTAGTATCACCCAGTGGTCAATTTAGTTGCACATTACCAAGAGGCATAACAGTAGAACGGCACAATGAAGGGTGCTGCATAGATGTGCCACAGTTGACATGTTTGTTTTAGTGAATTCCTTAGTAATACTCAAATCAAGCATCTCTTCTTAAAACTAAGCTTTACATTGTTCCTCTGTTACTCCTCCTGGAAATGGGTGTTTCAAATTCCCCGTCACTATAACGTGTCCCTACGCAAACTTGCACTATCAGCTCTAAGGGTGTGTTCACACGGCATTTTCAGTCCGTGTGAGCATATGTTATTAGATGCGTGTTTGGGTCCAATGTGCAGTGTGATTTACATGAGTTTCAATGTAAAACATGCACCAGGGTTCAGATGGGTGATCGCCGATGCGTGTCTCATTGCGTCTTTGTGATGAGTCTTTTGGATCCATTCCAAGAATTGTCATGTCAATTCTTGATCCGAAAGACGGCCCTATTTAAAACTATAAGGTGCGATCCTGCTGCAGCCAAAACGCAGCCAAACACGCACCTGCATGTTGGATGCCTTTTGGATCCGATTGATGCTGTGTTTTCGGGTGCGATTTTCGGATCCAAAACGGATCGAAAAACTCTGTGTGAATGTTAGATTGTGTATGGAAAATAGAACACAAAAGAAGCATCTGAAGAAGCGCTGGTCCAAGCGTGAAACGCGCCCTTTTTATTAATGTTTTAACAGGTCTATTCTTTTACTCTTCTCCACAATTACGTGGTTATTAGTCCATGTACTGAGCGTTGAGTTTTTTTTTTATCTCAGATTGTGTATGGAAACAAGAACAGTACACAGTAGTAACCCCCAATGGTAAATGTATTTATATATTTCCAGGAGGAATAACAGTAGACTAACACAATGCAGAGTGCTACAAAGATGCGCCAGAGCTGACATGTCTGTTTAAAAGGGTTGTCTCACTACATTGATTCATCTTACCTCAGTCTTGTTTTCTTGGTTTTACTTTGAATTCGGGGCGGTTTTCTGGCTTCTGTAGGCTGCAGTAGAAGCCAGGTCTGTAGCTATAGCAAAACCAGTGCTGGCAAACCCATCAGGAGAGGGTGATAGGTCTTTTAGCTATAGCAAAACCAGTGCTGGCAGCCTATCAGGAGAGAACAAACAGGTCTGTAGCTATAGCGACCTGAGGAGCTGATGCAGCCCTTACAAAAGGGGATATCTAGGAATAGGTAGGACGTTGTTAATGGACATATAGTGCAAAGTGACTTGTTTCTGCAAGATCTTTAACATAAAAAGCAGCAATCCTTGTAGTGAGACAACCCCTTTAAGTAAATTCCTAAGTAATGCTGAAATAGTAAGGCCTTGTCCCCATGGCACAGGTTTTCAGCTGGTTTTACAGCCGGTTTTCGGTTTTGAAAACCGCTTGTAAACCAGCTGACAAACTTTAAAACAGATCTCTATGGGAATATGAACATCTCAATGCGAGGAGGGAGGGCATTTCTCCGCAAACCACGGCCGCGTGCACCGCCACAAAACAGTGCAAATACCGGTCGGGATATCTGACAGGTATTTGCACTGTGTTGTGTTAACGGCCCCTAATTCTTTGGCACCTTTTTTTTTTTTTTTTTTTAGACAACCATTATATTGTTCCTCTGTTATTCCTCTTGGAAATGTATGAATAGACTCGCACCTTCCTGTTACCATTCCCCCATGTAATTGGCGTGTGTCCCTACACAATCCTGCACTGTCATCTCTAATAGGACAATGTTAGGCTGTGTACGGAAGCAATCTATTAACAAAAGAAGTAGCAACACCCAGTGGTAAACTTAGTTATACATTAACAGAGGGAAAAACAGAAGAACAGCACGAAGCAGATTGTCACAAAGTTGTGCCAGACGTGACTTGTCTGTGTAAGTACATTCCTAAGTAACAATTCTGCATCTTTTCTCATAACTAAGCATTATGTCGTCCCCCTGTTATTCCTCCTGGAAACGCATGAATAAACCGATAACTGGGTTTTAATGTTTCCCCATGTCATTAGTGGGTGTCCCTACACAGTCTTCCACTGTAAGATCGAATTGAACACTGTTAGACTGTGTATGGAGACGCCACATTGAAAAGAGGAGAACTGACACCCACTTGTCAATTTTGTTATGTATTTCCAGGAGGAATAATGGAAGCACAGTGTGATGCAGAGCGCCCGAAAGATGCCTCCGGGCTATTATTTTAGAGGGAAGGCAAATATTTACCAAAACAGATGTATCCGGTGAGGGGACAGGCCCATTTTAAAATCTGATTGAAGTTAAAGGGGTTGTCCCATAAGACGATGTTCACACGGCGTCTTTCAGGACATATTTCGGGGCATAGTTGCGCTGCAATGCGCCCCGAAATATGTCCTGTAATTCGGTAACCATAGCTCTCATAGAGATCATATTGAACGCTGGCAGAAAGCAGTGATATGTCAGTTCATCCGGCGTAAACGCGGCAGGGATAATGGAAGTGAATGGGGCGCGCCCCCGCCCCCCCCCCCCCCCTCGTCTCCCGCTAATCCTCCTGTTCTTCTAAACACACAGCGTCTTGCCATGCGCACAGGTACAAGACGCCGTGTGAACTTCCCCTTACAGACATTTATAGCATCTCAATAGGATATTTTTCAAAACTGATGTGCTAACTAGATTTTGTTTTTTGACTGTCTGTATGGGGAGGTGGTTAATGCCCTTTGGCTTAAGCACTCCATCCACCGGCACAGGTTTTTTAATCAGATCAGGTTTATAGCAGGAGCCTTCTAACCCTGAAATGTGGAGGTCTGAACAGACACCAAGAGAGGTAGCGTGTGGCGTAGGTTCCCACCTGAGTTGAGGTCACCTTGCCGTGGTAGGTGGGCATTTACACTTTTGATCAAAAATGTACAGTAAGAACCTCAAAAATGTTTTCATATATTCCATAGTAGCAGTAATGCTGTTCCAAAAATTCTCATGTCCTTTTTGACTGTTTTTGTGCCTTGTAGAGTGCTACGGATATTGTATTGTGTTTGCATATCGATAGGATATATCATCAGTGTTGGATATCTGCAGGTCCCACCTCTGGAATTTGCACCTACCTCCTGAACAAGCCCCCCTAGCCCATCGTTCTGAGCAAAAAATGAGGCTGCGTTTTGTGTGGTTACTCTCTATTCATTTCAAGTAGAGCTGAGTGGTTGTATTTGGATGTAATTAGCACTACCAGTTAAATAAATGAAGTAACTGTGCAGGCATGGTAACTTCTCTGTTCAGAATAGGAAGTTTTTATATTCTATTATATGTCATCAATGTCTGCAGTGGGACAACCCTTTTAAGAGAACTTGTCACATAGACTATGTCCCCCTTGCTGAGGACAGCACAAGCTAGTGTCAGACCTGCTGTTTCCAGCACTGTGTCCCTTATTCTGTAAGATGCTGGAGTTTTAGAGCATTTACTGCTCAAATCTGGCAGTTTGTAGCCTGTTCTGCCAGAACAGAGTCCAGCTTATTCATGAGCAGGTGTTTTCCCTGCCCAATCCATGGCAAGTCCAACCTACTCACCCCTCATTCAACCTATTTGAATAATTAGAAAGTGGGAGGACTAGCAATGGGTGGGAGGGACAAACACTTGCTCATGAATAAGCTGGACTCTTCTCTGGCAGAACAGGCTGAAAACTGCCAGATTTGAGCAGTAAATGCTCTGAAACTGCTGCATCTTACAGAATAAGTGTCACGTCAAGGGAGGTACAGTGAGCCCTGACTGGAACCCAGCCCACTGTCCCTTCCTACTTGATGTGCTGCCCTAGATGGCAGATGTCAACTGGGCGACAGTCCCTGCGCTGCTAAAGTGCTGGGGCCGTCAGGAGGAAGAATAGTCAGACAGTCCGGGTCAATACCAAATCAGGAACGCCAAGCCACAAATCAGAACCAGAGGGATAAACGTAAACAAGCCGAGGTCAAAACATGAACGGGAGCGAGGTACAAAAATGGAGAGCAAGACAGGGTCAGGAAACAAGCCGAGGTCAGGTACACGGGTGAGCAAATAACAAGCAAAAGCACAAGTAATACAAGGCAGCCAGGAAATATCACAGGCGCAGCACTCAGCAAGCAGGGAGTTTAAATGTGTTTCCCGTATACCGCCCCTGCAGCTGATTGGAGCGGCCTCCGGGTTCTCCCATTGGCTGGTGCGACACGCCCCCTGTCCAGAGTGGCTGGACCTCTGTCACTCACACAGCTCCCAGCAGACTGTCTATCAGGGTGGGGTCGCTGATTAGCTGTTGCATACTCTTGCTCCCTGCAAACTGAGCGCTGCCTAGCCCTGACAGTAATCCCCCTTTTAGGAGGGGCCCTTCCCTGGTCTGGGTTTGTCTGGGTGAGACTCATGGAATTCCCTTATCAGGTGATCCGCATGGATGGATTTCGCCGGAACCCATGATCTCTCCGCAGGACCATACCCCTTCCAAAGGACCAGGTACTGCAGTGACCTCTGGACTTTACGGGAATCCAAAATTTGTGCAACTTCATATTCTAACTCCCCCTCATAGAAACTGGAGGAGGAGGCCTAGAGGGCGGAGTCACAGGCTGAATATACATCTTAAAGGGGATTTGCCAACAGACCAAGTACAGACCTCCGTTCAGCATGAGAGCAAGATGTAAACAAATCACGCTGAGTCATGAAGTTGCAGTGGAGAGAGGGAGAGGGGAGGGGGGAGTGAGGAATCCAAGGGAGCGTCTCAAAACTTAAGTGAACTAATAAACAGTACAACAGTGGATTCAATACAGCAAGACACAGGCTCATACACTGCACTGTCAGGAGAAACCTTATCTGCTAAGCAGCTTATGTAATGTAAACAAATCACGAAACTGACAGAGACGCACACAGACACACACATCCAGAGCACAGAGCCATGCATAAGGGGATCCTGTGACATGTTCACTCAAATAATCAAACTATAACTTGTGAATTCTGTATACAAAAGAGAACACCTATTCTACACAGCAGATTGAAAGCTTCTTCATCAGATAAAGCAGGGATCTAATAACACTACAGCTAGTTATTCTGTATACAAAAGAAAACATATTGCTACCCGGTGCCTTAAAAGACCATTCATTCTGCCTGTCATCAGATAAGAAGTGATTCACGCTCCTGGGTCGTGACTAGGGGAAGCTTTGTGGTAACCAAGGGGGATTGAGAAATGCTGTAGCTCTCAGAGTTTTCACTTTTTTTAATCACATATATTTAGAAAAGTGATTTTAAAAACCCATTTTGGAGGTTTCCACGCCCAAAATTACTGGTGGCAAAACCCCTTTAAGAAGAGAGCGATGAAAATTGTGTATGCGGGAGAAGAGGGTAATTTCCCGATATGCAAGGGTAACCACCTCCCGATCCCCATATGGACCACAAATCACGGCGCGAGTTTACCAGAGGGAACTTTTATCGTAATTTCGGGGGAAACCTACTTTATCCCCAAACCAAAAACCCCTAGAACAGGTTCCCAGGGCGTCCTTTCCCTTTGGGCCGGTAGGCCAAGCCCGGGGCCCCCACGATTCAGGGGGCCCTCCGGGGAGCCGCCCACCCGCCCCGTGGGGCGACAGCCAGGTTGCCCCGGGGGGAGCCGGATTCGGCCGCAGCGCCGGCTCGGGGCGTCGCCGGGGGAGGCTGGGGTTTCCCCTTGGCGGGGGCCCCGATACCCGGGGCCCGGGCTGTGGCCCCCTCACCAAACCGGTGCATGGGCCGGGTCACAACCCACCATGCAGCCCTCCGGCCCCTGCCTCACCGCGCGGGAAAACACGCCGAGGTGAACACTGGGATCTAGATCCCGTCGTTCAGCTCCCAGAGGGCCCCGGGGGAAAGGGGCCGGGGTGATGACGTCATCGCGCCCCGCTCCGCGGGCCCTGCGTCTGCCAGCCCCCCCGGGGTCCGGGCGTGGAGAAGAGGAAGGGAAAACTGGGAAGTAAGATTTTTTTTTTATTTATTTTTTAAACTATGGCTCTACCGGCAACAAAGGGGAACATCTACCCCGGGAACAATGGGGACATCTACCTGGCAACAGAGGGGGGATCTACCTGGGCAACAATGGGGGACTACCTGGCAACGAGGGGGGGACTACTGGCAACAAGGGGGGACTACCTGGCAAAGGGGGCATCTCCTGGCAACAATGGGACACACCCCGGAACAGAGGGGGCACTACCTGGCAACCACGGGGGTATCACCTGGCAACAGAGGGGGCACTACCTGCAAAGAGGGGGGACCCTGGCAACAGAGGGGGCACTACCTGGCAAACAGAGGGGGCACTACCCGGCAACAGAGGGGCACAACCTGGCAACAATGGGGGCACAGCTTGCAACAGGGGGCACTACCCGGCAAACAACGGGGACCTACCTGGAACAATGAGGGCACCCACCGGCAAAAAAAGGGGGGCACCCACCCGGCAAAGGGGGGCTCTACCTGCAACAGAGGGGGCAATACCTGGAACAGAGGGGGACAACCGGCAAACAATGGGGGGGTACCGGCAACAATGGGGGCATACCCGGCAAAAAAGGGGGGCATTACCGGCAACAGAGGGGACATACTGGCAACAGAGGGGCCTACCCCGGGGCCCAAAAGAGGGGGGCCTCTGGCAACAATGGGGGCCTACCTTTGGGAACAATGGGGGCACTAGCTGGCAACAGAGGGGGGGATATGGCAAAGAGGGGGGGATAGCTGGCAAAAAGAGGGGCACTAGCTGGCAAACATGGGGCACCCACCGGCTAACAAAGGGGGGCACCCACCTTAAAAAAGGGGGGATCTACTTGCCTACAAGGGGGCATCTACCTGCCGTAAGGGGCATACCTGCTTAGGGGGGGGTTTCACCGGCTATAAGGGGATCACTGGCTTTCTTCCCAAAGCCGTTATGCAGTTAGGTGGAGTGGGGGTGCTTTTTGAAGGGGGCGTGGGATACTGAAAAAATGGGCGTGCCCGCAAATTTTGTCGCGACGGCTAAAGCGCACCCCCGTCTAAAATCTCCTGCTTTTTTTATTTTCAAAAAGTTGGGGAATATTTTACCACTTATAAAAGTGGGGCCCCATAACAAAGGTAGGAATCAGCAGCGAAATGCTGAAAATGAGGATTTTAAAGTTTGTGCGTTGCATTTGCAGGGACGGTGCCCCGGCCCGGGCAAGGCGTCATGGTGGGCTAGACGGAAGGAGAGGGAAAAGGGAAAAAGAACGATTCAGAGAAAGATGATCAACAGGACTCTCCCCTGAGCCCTGGTGTCAGGGGGGTTATTTTGCTATTTTAATTCCAACATGCTAAATCTCTGTCATGTAATGGTGACCGGAGCTGGTAATGATTATATATTTGTTTCTTTGAGTTAGTGTTTTTTTTATTTTTTTTGGGGGGGGAGGGGGGCAGTACACCTCTCTGCCCAGGGGCCCATAGTGCTGTTAAGACGGCCCTGAGCGGTCCCCAACCTATTTTCCACCAGGGACCGGTTTTATGCACAACAATTTTTCCATGGCCCAGTGGGAGGGGGACGGGGTTATTAGGGCAGGGCTATGGAGGGGGTTGGATGTTTAGAATCACACACAAAAAAAAAAACCCCAATACAGTGTATACTGTGTCATTAGGGGTATAGATGGGTAACCAGTATTTTTTAACTGGAGACTGATTTGTCAGCTCTGTGGGTCACTATTATATTAATAATGCTGACCCATAGAGCTGATAATCAGTCTGCAGTAAATATTGGTGAGTTCTGTGGGTCAGCATTATACATGTATATAATATACATATGATATCAGCTCTGTCATTATAGAGATATATGCCCCCTGTAATAAATAAATATAGCCCCCCTGTAGTATAATAATAGATACTGCCCCAGTAGTGATACATACTGCCTCAGTAGTGACAGGATTACATAGATAACTGCCCCAGAAGGGGATACAAAAGCGGGCCCCCAGTAGTAATAATAAAAATAGCTGCCCCAGTAGTGATAATACATAGATAGCTGCCCCGTAGTGACAGTGATACATAGATAGTTTTCCCCAGAAGTGATAGTGATACGGGGAATAACCCCCATAGTAATGATACATAAATAACTGCCCCAGTACAACAGTGATACATAGATACCCTGCCCCATTTAAGTGACAGGGGATACATAGATAGCTGCCCCAGTAGTGATACATAGCCCCCCAGTAGTGACAGGATACATAGATAACTGCCCCAAAATTTACAGGGATACTTAGAAAACTGCCCCAGTATTTGATAGTGATACATAGATAATTTTCCCCAGTAGGGGACAGTGAAACATGGGATAACTGCCCCATAGAAAAGATACATTTTTTCGGGCCCGAGTAAAAATGCTACATACCCCCCAGTAGTAAATACATGGATAACTGCCCCAGTAGTAATGATACATACGGGCCCGAGTAGTAAGGGCTACATAGCTGCCCCAGTAGTAATAAATACAAGCTGCCCGAGTAGTAATGCTACATACTCCCCAGTAGTAGTAAAAGATACTGCCCCCATAGTAATGCTACATACGGGGCCCAAAAAGAAAATGAACAAGCTCCCCAGTAATAATGATACAAAAGAAAAGCTGCCCCAGTAGAAAATGATACTTTAAAAAGCTGCCCCATATTAATGTTTACATAGCGGGCCCCATAGTAAAATAGATAGCTGCCCAGTATAAATGTTTACATATTTTCCCCAAGTAGAATGATAAAAGGGATTATTTGCCCCATTTAAAATGCAAAAATAGCTGCCCCATTAGTGTACAGGGAAACTCCCCCAGCATGCGGGCACAGAGATAGCTGCCCCAGAAAGTAATGATAGATAGCTCCCCAGTAGTCTGGCCCCCAAGATGGGTTTTGCCCCAGTAGGGGCGGGCCCCATTATGCTGCCCCAGAGATAGTTTCCCCCAGTGTGCTCCCCCCCATAATATTTCCCCAGAGATACCCCCCCCCCAGTATGCTGCCCCAGAGATAGCCCTCCAAGGGGGGGGCTCCCCCCAAGATAGCTGCCCCCAGTATGCTGCCCCCAGAGATACTCCCCCCCCAGTAGGGGCTCCCCCCAGAGAAACTCCCCTCCAGTATTGATGCTACAGAGATAGCTGCCCCCAGTGGGTGCGCAACAGAGATAGCTGCCCCCAGTATTGCCCCCCCAAGAAAAGCTGCCCCCCAGTAGGGGCTGCCCCGGGAGATAGCCCCCCGGTAGTGCTGCCCCATAGATAGCTGCCCCAGTAGTGCTGCAACAAATACTTAGCTCCCCCCAAAGTGCTGCTACGAAGAATAGCTCCCCCAGAGATAGCGGGCCCCAGAAATCCCTGCCCCGAGATAGCGGGCCCCCTAGTGCTGCCCCCAAAAGTTTAGCTGCACCCCAGTAGGGGCTGCTAAAAGAAAAATAGCTGCCCCAGTAGTTAAACCACAGAAAATAGCTGCCCCCAGAAATGCTCCCCATAGATAGCTCCCCCATATTTGCTGCACAGAAAATAGCTGCCCCAAAAGGTGATGCTACAGAGATAGCTGCCCCCAGTAGTGCGCCCCCAGTATTCTACCCCCAAGAGATAGCTGCCCCCATAGTGTTTCTACAGAGAAAATTTTCCCCCCAAAGAAATTGCTGCCCCCCAAGATAGCCCCCCCCAGAGATACGGGCCCCCAGAAAAGTGCTGCCCCCAGAGATAGCTGCCCTCATATTGCGGGGCCCCCAGTAGTGCCCCCCCCAAGATAGCTCCCCCCAGTAGTGCTGTTTACAGAGAAGCTGCCCCAAAATGCTGCTACAAGATAGCCCCCCAAAGTAAATGCCTACAAGATAGTTTCCTCCAGTAGGGCTGCCCCCAGAGAAAAATTTTGCCCCATTAGTGATGCTACGGGAATAGCTGCCCCCCCAGAAATTTCCCTGCCCCAGGGGATAGCTCCCCCAGTTTTGCTCCCCCCAGAGTTTGGGCTGCCCCCATATTGCTGCCCCAGAATAGCTCCCCCAGTATGCTGCCCCCAGTAGGGGCCCCCCCAGAATAGCTGCCCCCAATGCCCCCCCCAAGATGGCTCCCCCAAAGAGATAGCTGCCCCAGAGATAGCTGCCCCCATTTTTGCGCCCCAGGATACTGCCCCCAGTATGCTGCCCCAAAGGAATAGCTCCCCCCCCCCCCAGAAAGTGCTCCCCCATAGTTTACTCCCCCATAAATTGTGCTACAGAGATACAGTAGCTGCCCCATTTAGTGATGCTCCCAAGAAAAGCGCCCCCGAAAGTGGGCCCCCAGTAGTGCGGGCCCCAGAATAGCTGCCCCAAAAGTGTTTGCTACAGAGATAGTTTGCCCCATTATTGTTTCCCCAAAATAGATAGCTCCCCCCAAAAGTGCTGCCCCCAAGATAGCTCCCCCAAAGTGTGCTCTAAGAATAACTCCCCCCTTTAGTGCAGCCCCCAGTAGTGCTGCCCCATTAGTGCTGCCCCCGGGGGAGATAGCTGCCCCCAGTAGTGCTGCCCCCAGTAGTGCGGCCCCCCAGTATTGCGCCCCAGAGAAAGTTTCCCCCCCAATGTTTCTACAGAATAGCTACCCCAGTAGGCTGCAAACAGAGATAGTTTCCCCCAGAAATGCTGCCCCAGAGATAGCTCCCCCGGGGGTAGTCTGCCCCAGTAGTGCTGCTACAAGATAGCTACCCCATATCCCTGCTACGAGATAGCTCCCCCCCGATTGCTGCTACAGAAAATAGCCTTGCCCCCGAAAAGGGGTTTGCCCCCAGTAGGGGCGGCCCCCGAGAAAAGCTCCCCCCATTAGTGCTGCCCCGGGAAGTGCTCCCCCCCAGTATTGCTGCCCCAGTGGGCCCGCTGCCCCCAGTATTGCTCCCCCCATTAGGCAGCTGCCCCCAGAAAAAGTGCTGCCCCAGTAGGCAGCCGGGGAAAAAAAAAAAAGAAATTTAAAAAAGTCCCTCAACCTTTTCCCGGGGAATCCCCCCGGCCGAGCTCCTCCCCCAGAAAGGCCCACAGCAGCGAGCGGCGCGGGGGGTGTGACGTCACTGTTCCCCACCCCTGGGGCCGCTCATCCCTTGTAGATACCCAACGCTCAGTAGGGGCCGCATCTACAACGATAAAGGGAAAAACAAAGGGGGAAGCTGTCCCCCGCTTCCCTTTTGATGCAGCCGCAAAGCTGGGGCGCAAACTGCTAGAAACTTCGCCCGGGGTTTCAGCCCGGGCAGGGGGAAGATGCCGACCGGCCCGGGCAAATCCCGGGTGGTCGGCATCAGGTTTTAGCCGGCGCCCGCCCACCGACAGGGGATGGCCCCAAAGGGCCCGTGCCGGGCCCCCGGACCGGGGGTTGGGGAAAACCCCTGCTTAGAACCAAACCCCCCAATAGGGAATTTTTTTTTGGATGTTCTGGGGGATGAACCAAGTTCCCTTTTTGAACTTGGGGCCAGACTGTGCACAGATTTTTTAATTATAAAAAACCACCCCCGCTGGATCAGAACCTGCACTGGAAAATGACGCCTTTCCCCCGGGGAAAGCCATAGTTTCAATAAAATGGTGAGGTCCCCCGACCGAGCTACTATCTTGAATTTTTTCATGGGGAAATTTTGTCAAAGGAAAATACATTACCCAGCCCCAACCTGCTGATCAAATTTCAAAAACAACGGGGTTTTTCATTACTAAATTTTTTATTTACCCTCTTTTGCCTTTCCCATTAGTCTCTGGGGGGAAGGCAGAGGAGAAAAGGGCAGGGTATACCCAGAGCCCCTTTCAAAGGGTTTTCCCCCAAAACCCAAAACAAACGAACTGAACCCCTCTGTCAGAAAAATATTTTCCGGTAAACCATGCCAGTTTTTACAAAAATGTTTTTATAAACCTTTCGGCAAGATTTTTGGGTGAGGGTAACCCCCCCCCCTTAAAAAAGGAAAAAAAAGGGAAAAAAAAATTTTTTTTGAAACCGGGGCCACTACCACCCAAAAAACCGTTTTTTGCCCTCCGGAAAAGGAAAAGGGAAGGGGGCCATCATAAAAATCCATGGAGATATTTGGGGGGCCCTGGATGTTTAGGTATAGGTAAAGGGCAAAGTTCGCCAGGAAGGGGCGAGTTCTGGGAACCTTTGCCCGAGGCAGACTTCACAAAAATGCCAAAATAGGCCCCAACATCACGAGGCAATGATGGGCCCCCAGTTTAAAAAAAGAGAAATAAGCTTTTTTTTTTGGCCCAAAACCCCCAGGGTTCCCAGATAACACGGAATCCCTGAAATTCCCTTTTAAAAATAGTAGCCGGAGCTGAGGGGGGCAAAAAAACCTTCGAAAAAGGACAAAATTTGTAAATCTCATAACCTGGTGGGGGCTTTAAATTTTAGTGGCTAAATCAGGGGAAATAGCTGAAACAACAGTCTCCTTGGGGGGAAATAGGTTTCCGGAAACCCTCCTGGGAAACGTGGCTGGCACAAAAGCTTCTAGATAGCGCATCACTTTTTCATTTCTTGAAACCCGTCTGTAAAATAACAAAAAATTTGAAAAATGGGAAAAAAAATGCCCAAAAAGTGCCCCGGGGTGGAAATTTAACCTTTTTGCATTCTCTAAAAAAGGGAAGGGTTTTTAAAGCATCCGGTTTGTGGGCCAAATTTTTTTTTGGGCAGAAATACAGAAACCCAAACACTTATCTAAAAAACGTTTTCGTGAACATCCCCTTTGGTATATTTCCAAGGGGTTTCCCAACCCTAGTCCCCAGGCACACCAAAAAGTTCATTTTTTTCTGGCTTTTTCCTTTGCCTTGCACAGGGGAAGTCATTATTTTCATTTCATTCTGCACAGGGGGATATCATTTGGTCAGTGCATTCTGTGGGAGATCCTGAAAACATGACCTGTTGGTGTGCCTTGAGGACTGGAGTTGGGGAACACTAGTATATGCAATTATTTGCTACAATAGGCATGTTAGGAAATTAAGTGGTCTTTTTTAAGTTGACAGACTATGACTACCCTGGCTATCATACCCATATATGTCTTCCTATATGTGTAATATCACAAGGCATTATGGGAAAAGAGCTGGAAGCTCAAGCGCTCTCTAGATTTAACAAATCCTCAATTTGCTTCTGACTCACTGAGTCTTTGGAAAGCAAAAAGGGATGTTAGCCAAGCAGTGTTGCTTATCTGCAGACAGTTGTTTTGGGGTTTTTGCCCCTCCTCAGTGCAGTGCAGATTTTATTGGCTGGCTGGGTGAGCCCTGCTCTGCACTGAGGAGGGGCAAACACCCCGAAACAACTGTCTGCAGATAAGCAACACTGCTTGGCTAACATCCCTTTTTGCTTTCCAAAGACTCATTGAGTCACAAGCAAATTGAAGATTTGTTACATCCAAAAGAGAGCGCTTGCGCTTCCAGCTCTTTTCCCACAATGCCTTGTGATTTGCAGATGCCTGTGAGGTGCTAAAAGACAATTTCAAATCCCTACACACCTCTACCCAAGGAGAGATATTCCCCTATATGCATAATAGGAATAATGGTGTTGTGCTTGCAGTCCAATATTGTAATTTTCTTTTCCATGGAGTTAATGTATTTTTACATGATTATGACTTTTTTACACCAGAACTTTAACGGCGAGGTTTGTTAGAGAGACGTGCTATTACAGGAATGATGCCTAAATCAATTTATGTAGAAATGCTGGAAGAAGGCCTGACCACCCAAATCCTGCGGCACCACAGACTAATGTTTTACAGTAAAGGAAAATACAACGGTTAATATTATATTTATGCATGTCTATGTCTCTAACTATTTACCTCATATTTATCTATCTATTTATTTGTCTCATATCTTTCTATCGCATATCTATCTTTGGGGACGTTAACTCGGCATATTATTTTCAGCGCGTACTGTGCATGCAGTAAATGCATTCGCTGAATTGTTGAAATTATGAGCTTGCAAACGCATTATTTGAACACAAAAACGTGTAGTGCCTAAGGCAATATTCTTCCTCCTACATAGTTTATTTCACGGCATGAAAAATACAAGAGTAAAATTTGCACTTTTACTCTGACAGGAGATTGTTATCTCTAACAAGATTAAAGGTAAATCCATGCTTTTCAGTCCTCACAGTACATGTACCTTTTGTTTAGTGAAGCTAATCTTGTTAGATATACAGTGGGGAAAAAAAGTATTTAGTCAGCCACCAATTGTGCAAGTTCTCCCACTTAAAAAGATGATTGAGGCCTGTAATTGACATCATAGGTCGACCTCAACTATGAGACAATATGAGAAAAAAAAAACAAAATCCCATTGTCTGATTTGGAAAGAAATTATTTGCAAATTATGGTGGAAAATAAATATTTGGTTAATAACAAAAGTTCATCTCAATACTTTGTTATATATCCTTTGTTGGCAATGACAGAGGTCAGACGTTTTCTGTAAGTCTTCACAAGGTTGGCGCACACTGTTGCTGGTATGTTGGCCCATTCCTCCATGCAGATCTCCTCTAGAGCAGTGATGTTTTGGGGCTGTCGCTGGGCAACACGGACTTTCAACTCCCTCTAAAAGTTTTCTATGGGGTTGAGTTCTGGTCCCTTTGCAGAGAAACAGCCCCAAAGCATGATGTTGCCATCCCCATGCTTCACAGTAGGTATGGTGTTCTTTGGATGCAACTCAGCAACCTCTCTCCTCCAAACATGACGAGTTGTGTTTCTACCAAACAGTTCTACATTGGTTTCATCTGAGGATATGACATTCCCCCAATACTCTTCTGGATCATCCAAATGCTCTCTATCAAACTTCAGATGGGCCCAGACATGTACAGGACACAGCAGGGGGACACGTCTGGCACTGCAGGATCTGAGTCCCTGGTGGCGTAGTATGTTACTGATGGTAGCCTTTGTTACGTTGTTCCCAGCTCTCTGCAGGTCATTCACTAGGTCCCCCCGTGTGGTTCTGGGATTTTTGCTCACCATTCTTGTGATCATTTTGACCCCACGAGGTGTTATCTTGAGTGGAGTCCAAGATGGACTGATTTTTTTTGTGTTCTTGTATGTGTTCGATTTTCTTATTATTGCTCCCACAGTTGATTTCTTCCCACCAAGCTGCTTGCCTATTGCAGATTCAGTCTTCCCAGCCTGGTGCAGGGCTACAATTTTGTTTCTGGTGTCCTTCAACAGCTCTTTGGTCTTCACCACAGTGGAGTTTGGAGTGTGACTGTTTGAGGTTATGGACAGGTGTCTTTTATACTGATAAAGTTCAAACAGGAGCCATTACTACAGGTAATGAGTGGAGGACAGAGGAGCCTCTTAAAGAAGAAGTTACAGGTCTGTGAGAGCCAGAAATCTTGCTTGTTTGTTATTGACCAAATACTTATTTTCCACCATAATTTGCAAATAAATTCTTTCCAAATCAGACAATGTGATTTTCGGATTTGTTTTCTCATTTTGTCTCTCATAGTTGAGGTCGACCTATGATGTCAATTACAGGCCTCTCTCCTCTTTTTAAGTGGGAGAACTTGCACAATTGATGGCTGACTACTTTTTTTCCCCACTGTATAGAGTTTAGATGTAGTTACCCCTTTAAGAAACTACCACTCTGCACGAAAGGTGCGCGTCTCTTATCTGGTGATAACACGCTGTTATTGAACTCTACACTTACTCCAGAAGTTTTGAGAATGTTCATAAAATCTGTTTTATCACCGCCATCGGGAGATAAGAGGATTTGTTTGAACATGGACTGTGTACCTGCTATCGTACTATATAATGATGCCTACTTCCGTTGACGCCCCTTGCTTACATTTACAGTCCCGCTAACATAGTTTGCATTGCAGGGTTGGTCTGGTTAAGGTATTTGGACATGAGAAGCCAACCCGGCCATGAAACGCGTTGCTCCAAAGTGCTTTCACTTTTCTGAAAATTCCATCCGGCTTCCTGGAATAAATATTTGTTTTCTGCCTCACCTTCTTTTATGGGCGATACAATTAAGGTAATCAATCAAGGTGGAGAAAGCGGCTGAATGAATATATTGTTCTACGTCTTCACTTTCGAGGCTGCCCTGACTATTAATCAGCGGGGGGGGCAGTTTAATTTGAGATTTGCCTTTTATGGGGATTTGGTTAAGCATTACTTTTCCTTTTGATTTGGAATATTACAGCCAGATGTCCTTGATTTACCATCACAATTTCTGAAAACAAAAAAGTAACAGTCACCTAACCGGCCAAATTAGATCCAGACATTCCTCGCTTTTCTCCCTGTTCACTGGAGATGGCACTGGGCCATATCGGATAAGGCTGCAGAATGCACATATTTACAGCGACTTACCTTGAATAACACTCTAGTACATCATTCTACATGTACCAGTCCATTGTATGAGCAACTAATGACCAATAATGGATCAAAAAGAAAGGGCGACATGAATGAACGCGCCTGTACCATGTTTTTGATGCGTCGTTGATGCACTAAAAAAATGTTGCAGCACTGCTCTATAGATGTATTAACAGTCATATGCCCAAACTTGGCACAGGCTGCACTAGACGTGACATATTTATTGGCGCCAAGAATGTGCCAAAGTTTGGTGCGAAACTGCCAAACTAAGTTTGCTGCATAAAACTCTACAGTGAAGGAAACAATTATTTGATCCCTTGCTGATTGTGTAAATTTGCCCATTGACAAAGACATGAACAGTTTATAATTTTAAGGGTAGGTTAATTTTAACATTAAGAGATAGAATATCTAAAATAAAATCCAGAAAATCACATTGTATAAATAATATACATTTATTTGCATTTTGCTGAGAGAAATAAGTATTTGATCCCCTACCAACCATTAAGAGTTCTGGCTCCTACAGACCACTTAGACGCTCCTAATCAAAGACCAGTAGATAGTAAATAGTCACCTTTATAAAAGACTCCTGTCCACAGACTCAATTCATCAGTCAGGCTCTAACCTCTACAACATGGACAAGACCAAAGAGCTTTCTAAAGATGTCAGGGATAAGATCATAGACCTACACAAAGCTGGAATGGGCTACAAAACCATAAGTAAGACGCTGGGTGAGAAGGAGACAACTGTTGGTGCAATAGTAGGAAAATGGAAGAAGTACAAAATGACTGTATAAATGATATAAATTGATTTACATTTTGCAGTGAGAAATTAGTATTTGATCCCTCTGACAAACAAGACTTAGGGCGACATGTCAGAAAAGCTTCCATGCCAATTTTAAGGTGCATTAAATAAGTGTATAATGCGCCTGAATAAATAAATCTGTCAAAAATCTGGCATCTGGTCTACCTTGTATAGCATATTCAATGCGCCTAATTTAAGCATATACCAAAAAAAGGCGCATAGCATATCATTGCTAGCATATTTGATGCATTCAAAAATGTCATGCCTGGCATGAAATGCACCTAGTTTTGGTGTACGAAAGTTCATTTATATAGAGAATACGGCGTCAACAGTTTTTTCATGCAAAATACACCAAAAAATGGAGCAGCCCTAATGGGACATGGTGGCAAAATCCTTGTTGGCGAGCACAGCAGTCAGACGTTTTTTGTAGTTGATGATGAAGTTTGCGCACATGTCGGAGGAATTTTGGCCCACTCCTCTTTGCAGATCATCTCTAAATCCTTAAGATTTTGAGGCTGTTGGTTGGCAACTCAGAGCTTCAACTCCCTCCATAAGTTTTCTATGGGATTAAGGTCTGGAGACTGGCTAGGTCACTCAATGACCTTAATGTGCTTCTTTTTGAGCTACTCCTTTGTTGCCTTGGCTATATGTTTTGGGTAATTTTCTTGCTCGAAGACCCATGACTCATTTTTAATGTCCTGGCAGAGGGAAGGAGGTTGTTACTCAGGATTTTACGGTACATAGCTCCATCCATTCTCCAATTGATGTGGTGAAGTAGTCCTGTGCCCTTAGCAGACAAACACCCCCAAAACATAGGCCGACATGCATGAAATTTGGCGTTAACATGCCAAATGTCATGCACATTAAAAAGGCATTGAATGCGCCTGATTTATGAACCTGCTCTGCAGTGGGTCATAAATCAGGCACATTCTAGCGCTCAGGTGACATTTATGGATCAGGTAAACCACTTTGAAAGTGCTCTACCTGGTCCAGCTGTAATGCGGCCAGAACTGCCATAGCAAAGCTACAAATATGTAGCTTTGCTACGGTTCTAGTACGCCCCACCCTGCTATGTAATCCGCCCGGGAGTGGCGTGCGGGAGATTTGAAAATGCATGAATGCGGCTGCACTGGATATCAGGCAGAAAAGACGCCAGACATTATATATATATATATATATATAATATATATATATATATATATATATATATATATAAAAAATTATATATATATAATATTATATAGATATAGATATATAGATATATATTATATATATATATATATTATATATATATATTTATATATATTTAAATTTACACTTCAGATGGGCCTGCACATGCGCCTTCTTGAGAGGGGGACCTTGCGGTCTCTGCAGGATTTTAAACCATTACGGCGTAATGTGTTACCAATGGTTTTCCTGGTGACTGTGGTCCCAGTTGCCTTGAGATCATTAACAAGTTCCCCCCGTGTAGTTTTAGGCTGATCTCTCACCTTCCTCATGATCAAGGATCCCCCACGAGGTGAGATTTTGCATGGTGCCCCAGATCGATGTCGATTGACAGTCATTTTGTATTTCTTCCATTTTCTTACTATTGCACCAACAGTTGTCTCCTTCTAACCCAGCGTTTTACTTATGGTTTTGTAGCCCATTCCAGCTTTGTGTAGGTCTATGATCTTGTCCCTGACATCCTTAGAACGCTCTTTGGTCTTGCCCATGTTGTAGAGGTTAGAGACTGACTGATTAATTGAGTCTGTGGACAGGAGTCTTTTATAAAGGTGACTATTTAAGACAGCTGTCTTTAGTGCAGGTAATGAGTTGATTAGGAGCGTCTAACTGGTCTGTAGGAGCCAGAACTCTTAATGGCTGGTAGAGATCAAATACTTTTTTCTCACTGCAAAAATGCAAATAAATTTATATCATTTATACAATGTGATTTTCTGGATTTTGTTTTGGATATTCTATCTCTCAATGTTAAAAGTAACCTACCCTTAAATTATAGACTGTTCATGTCTTTGTCAGTGAGCAAACTCACACAATTAGCAAGGGATCAAATAATTATTTCCTTCACTGAATTTACCAAAAATGTTTGGCACATAACACTTTCATTCATACTGTCATATTGTAATCTCCTCTATATCTATTTAGAAATGGAGTGTCTGCGCAAAGTTATATACATATCACCTAAAATGTTTATCCCCCAAAACCACACCTTTCATGTGTAGCTGTCATTTGGCCCATGTGGTCTTGATTTGTGGGTCCGTCCCAAAGGTTTGGGCCAACTGGTACAGTGCAGAAGGTCTAATATTTTTCATACAAGGTCGATGCCCAACGGCATATGGAATAATATCATCAACTGCTTCCAGTTTGTGATCAGCTGTGGACTTAATTGGGAATCAGTGGTGGGGTTGAGTGAGGGGAAGAGACCCAGTTTGTATATGGACACCTGTTAAGCTCAATGGGAAAATATGGACATTAGCTCTTATCCAGAAATAAAAGAAAACTAGAACTAGCCACACCAGTGTGTCCTCAAAGGAGGAGGAGAACTAATTTGTACACCTTGTTCCCATGGGAAAACCAAGTGGGTCTCTTCAATGAAAAATTGTATCCCCAGTCCCCCAAAGCTGCAACAAAGGCCTCTCTTTATCCAACCAGTCGTCTGCTGTGTACTGATGAAGAGCAAGAACTCTGAAGCAGCTGTCTACAGACGTGTGCCCTAACCTTGAACATCTTAAAGGGGTTGTCTCACTACATTGATTCATCTTACCTCAGTCCTGTTTTCTTGGTTTAATTTTGAATCCAGGGGCGTGTTTACTGGCTTCCACTAGGCTGCAGTAGAAGCCAGGTCTGTAGCTATAGCAACCAGTGCTGGACGCCTATCAGGAGAGATTAAACAGGTCTCTAGCTATAGTGTCCTGAGGAGATGATGCTGCCCATACAAGAGGGGATATCTAGTAATAGGTAGGACACTGTTAATGGACACATATTGCAAAGTGACTTGTTTTTTCAAGATCTTTAATATAAAAAGCAATCCTTGTAGTGAGACAACCCCTTTAAGAAGCTCTCCCCTGAAAGGATGAAAGCTGTCTCTAGTGCCACCTATTTAAAGAAGCTTGCCGTCAAATCCACTACAGCTTTATTAAAGGCCTCTAAACCAGTTTGTCAGAATCTTAAAATAGCTGTCTGCAGATGGGTGACTCCTTACGAAAGAAATGGAGAAGACTGGCTTGGCTTAAATCCCGTGCCAAACCAGACTCTTCTCCATGAGGAAAATACACCCATCTGCAGATAGCTTTTTTAAGGTTCTGGAAAGCTGGTTGAGAGGCCTTTGATATAGCTGTAGTGGACTAGACTTAAAGGGAAGCTTCCGTAACTAGGTGGCACTAGAGAGAACACTTTCTTCCTTCCAGGGGAGCGCTTATTATTCAAAGCACTTTAAATAATTGCACTTAATTTGAAGGGAAGTTTCCTCTAATAGGTGGCGCTAGATATCTTCTTTACATATCTTTACATATCTTATTAGCATATACGATTTTCCCAGGGAGCAGTGCAGGGCCTGTAAGATTCCATACATTATTTTAGAGAATAAGACCTACGAGTTGTGGAATACAAAAACACAAGTTTTTGCATTTAAAACATGGGGCGACATGTATGAACCATTATTTTGAGCATACTTTGCACCAAAAAACTATTGAAGGCCTTTTCTATATATGTATGAACAGTCATACACCAGGCACGACACATTCAAATGCGCCAAAGATATGCTATGCCCCAAAGGTATGCGCCAAGGATATGCCATGCTATGCAAGGCAAACCACACGGCAGATTTATGAAAACACATACGACAGGTTCATACCTTCGGGTGCATTTTACACTCATTTAATGTCGGAATCAAGTTTAATACATGTGGGCCACAGTTTTTATAATTTTTGCATGCGACTGTTAGGTTGGCTATCACTAGCTACAAGGTTCAGTCTATCATCCTGTGCACATAGCATCTGTTTTAAAGCTCTTCAGCTCTGTGTGCTCAGAAGGGGGCGTGTGTGATTTGTTTGAATTGCTCATCATGTGACCCAGCAGGATGACATCACCAGGCCTTTCCTCTCTCTAGTCAAAGAAAGGTCTGTTTATGTAAAGCATTGTAAGTAGCAGAGAGGTAAAGCTTTTGCCTCTAGGCACAAGGGTCATAGGTTCAAATCCCTGCAGGAACCAAACCTGTTTTTTTCTCTTTATCAATGCACAGACCTCATTGAGGTTTATTTTTTATTTATTTGCACTGTTTGACTAATTACTAAGGAGTACAGAGGACGGGAGTAGAATGACAGCACCCAGGGTTTGAACACTCAGTAGCTGCCTGAGAGGAGAGGTGATGTCTGATCAGGACTGAGGAGCTCTCAACCCTGGTCGTTTCCTCTGGAGATGAGCTGTAAATAATGGATCACTAAGGGACCAGCTAAAACAAAAAACGGTGCAGAATTTTTAATAATAATGAATGTTATTCATGTTATTTCATTTGCAAACTTCCCACATCAATTTTACTTCGTGGCAAAACCCCTTCAATACCTTTGTCCTACAATTCCTATTTTCTATATCCACTAAATCCCATGGTTTAGATTTTTGAATTTCCCCAAAGTCACCGCATCATTGGCCTGTTACGACCGCATCAACTTATACCATCCTATTGGCTGCAAAATCCTTTTGCAAATACCCCAACCCTTAAAGGGTCCTGTTCCACTTTCTATTTTGCCGGGCACAATGTGAGCATTATAGCTTCTTCAATGTCCCTCTACACATGGAATACCTGTAAACATTTTTGCCATACTGTTTATTATTTGTCCGTTCTCCACTGCGACGATAACTGGGCAAATGACCAAATGGAAGCAGCAAGGATTTATTTTTTCGGAAAACATGGTGGGCTACACATCAAACAAACAGGAACATTATACGCCCCCTTTATATATATAGCCAGTAGACAATCAAAGGGTCTTTGTTCATCTCACCTCCTGGCTGAATGTCTGCTACATACCCAGGATCTTCCTAAATGAAGTATCATGTGCCAGACTGCGGCGTTAGTGCACGCCAGATAACACGGCGTGAGAAGTGCTGACATGAGAGAAAATAAAATCAAATCTAAGGATGATGTATGCAGCCTACTGTATAGGACGGTTATGCTCCAAGGAATCTCTGAAATGTTGCAAAACCCAGAGAAGGTAAAATTCCACTGACCGAGGGCCAGTAAATATTTATTTACATAGTAAAAGTATACTCTGTATAGATTTAGGGGGTGGTGAGCAGATAGACGGCGGATCACAAACCATTTTTATCTATTTCAATACAGTAAATGTCTTAGTGAAATGAACACAATCTATTGTCTGTTATTTTTAATTATTATTATTTTATTATTTATTTTATTATTTGAATATTTACTCACAAAGTTACATAATTTGTAAGGGGTGTTCCTGTTTCATTGATTAGCTTTCATCATGTCGCTAAAGGTAAATCAAGACTGTTACCAAATACATTGCTGTTCTGATTTTGTTTCTCTTCAGAGATAGGAGCAAATCTTACAATATCTCCTGCTTTTGCACACAAGCTTCCCTAGTACCGGCCAACCTGCTCTACTCTAACAGACTAGCAGTTAGGCTCTGACTGGCCCACCAGGGAGTAGGGGAAACCACCAGTGGGCCCCTGGGCATGATGGGCCCCTTTCAGGGTAGAAAGACAGAAAAAACATAGCTAAGAGCAAGAGGAAAAGTGCAAGAGTCAAGTGCGGTATATGAAGTCTTGTACAGTAGATGTTGGATGGGTCTCAAAAATTTACTCCATTGATGGGTGCCAAGAATCAACTCTAGTGGTGGGTGCCAAGAATCAACTCTGCCAAGAATCAACTCTACTGGTGGGTACCAAGAATCAACTCTGCCAAGAATCAACTCTACTGGTGGGTGCCAAGAATCAACTCTGCCAAGAATCAACTCTACTGGTGGGTACCAAGAATCAACTCTGCCAAGAATCAACTCTACTGGTGGGTGCCAAGAATCAACTCTACTGGTGGTCCCCAGGCACTCTACCCCCCAATAGATTTAGGGGTAGTGAGCAGATAGACGACGGATCACAAACCATTTTTATCTATTTCAATACAGTAAATGTCTTTGTGAAATGAACAAAATCTATTGTCTGTTATTTTTAATTATTATTATTATTTATTTTATATTTTATTTATTTTATTATTTGAATATTTACTTACAAAGTTACATAATTTGTAAGGGTGAAAAAAGATGTCCAGTTAGGGGGTGTTCCTGTTTCGCTGATTAGCTTTCATCATGTTGGTAAAGGTAAATCAAGACTGTTACCAAATACATTGCTGTTCTGATTTTGTTTCTCTTCAGAGATAGGAGCAAATCTTACAGTATCTCCTGCTTTTGCACACAAGCTTCCCTAGTACCGGCCAACCTGCTCTACTCTAACAGACTGTAGCAAATAGGCTCTGACTGGCCCACCGGGGAGTAGGGGAAACCACCACTGGGCCTCTGGGCATGATGTTCCCTTTTCAGGGTAGAAAGGCTGAGAACATGTAGCTAAAAGCAAGAGGAAAAGTGCAAGAGTCAAGTGTGGTATATGCAGTCTTGTACAGTAGATGTAGGATGGGCCCCAAAAATGAACTCCATTGATGGGTGCCAAGAATCAACTCCACTGGTGGTCCCCAGGCACTCCAGTCACCAATAGATTTAGGGGGTGGTTGGCAGATAGACAGCGGATCACAAACCATTTTTATCTATTTTAATACAGTAAATGTATTCGTGAAATTAACACAATCTATTGTCTGTATGACTGTGGTATATGGAGGAATACACACTGCCCTCCCCCTCTCCTCTCCCTCTGTTATCAGGCAGAAGACTGTGTTATATGAGGGGATCTATGAGTTAAACAGTCACTAATTAACCAGATCATTCACCCTAGAGCTGGAGATGAGTATAGAGCCAACAGCCCTTGGTTTTACTTTCAGTTTCAACAGCTCAGAGGGGAGTAAACACAGAGTGTGCAGGCAGCCAATCACAGTGCAGGGGGTGTGTCTGAGGCGTTTCCTTCTGGGGGCATAGCCCAACAGGCTGAATGACATGCCAGCCAGCCAATCACAGTGAAGGGGGCGTGTCTAGGGGGCGGGATCCGACCGGTGTGTGTCCCAACTAGCCAGTCACATAAAAGGGGGCGTGTCCCGACCAGCAGCAGCAGAAATAGAATACACTTACAGAAAAGCTCATATCTGCTAAACCAAAGGACAGAGGAAATGCAACCCAATTAAAAAAGTGCCTATTTTTACTGTCCCCATAATCTGAGACATGATCTTTGTAGCGAGAAAACCCCTTTTAAGACTACGTAATACTTCAATTTTTCTTGTTTAAAACATTTGAAAAAAAACTTCTTTTTTTTTTCCAAGATGGGGGGGGTGGGGCAGAGTGTACATTATTGAGCAAAAAAATGGATCTTACCAAATGGCTGCAATGAAACAAAGAGTGAAAAATTTAAAGGGGTCTGAATACTTTCCATGCCACGGGGAATGGGTGTTTTCTTGGATTCTGATCTGTGGCATGCACATCCACATTGCTCAGCAACTCACAGGCAGTGGCACAGCAATGGCACAAGGTCGGAAGCTCAGTGCTAAAAAAGTGGAAGAGGCTAGCTAGGATACAACCTTATAGGACATCTTGGCTTTTCACTGACCACATTTAGGGCTATAACATCTCTGGTGGAACCATTTGAACTACATTGTCAGCAATCCAGAAAAAAGGTCCTTCCCCCATAGAAACCCTGCTGGGACACTTCCATTTGGTGTATATGGTGCCTCAGGTTATTTACCGATATGTTAAGGAATAGTTACATTTATACAGGATACGGCCACACGGCACATATAAAATGCTGGTCAGATTCTGTTTAAGAATCTGACCAGTATTTTATCGTCTTTCAGTGGTTTTGTGGGATGGTTCTCCCGCCCCCTTAACCATTGAAGTGCACACCTTTTGCTTGAGAAACTGGGCGGGAGATTGTGCATGTTCCAATTTTTTCGGAATGCCTTCAGTGTGCATAAATCCGTCCTGCTGAAAATCCTTTCAGTGTAGACTACTGAGTGGATTTTCTGTTAAAGTGTATGGAGATGGCTGCTTGTTGGTTTTCAGAAGATTTCCAAATCCGCAAACCGTCTGAAAATCCGGCAAAGAAAAAATCCCATGCCGTGTAGACTTCACCTTAGAGTTACAAATGGTCCTTTGAGGGCAATAATAAGGCTAATGTGGTCTTTAATAAAAAGGAGTTTGACACCCCTGCCATATATCATCTGTGTAAGTTTGCAGATAGATTAATATGTGACTCAGAAAACCTAAATACAACTTTTCCATCAGAGTCAAAGCTATGATTCTGATCACTATCATTCTAATTTAATTTTAGATAACCAATTGGCAGGCTGCGTTAAAATTGTGAAACCAATCAGAATCCTGCCAGGAAGGAAAAGGAAGTACATGGTGTGCTTCCTTTTTCCCGTCTAGTTGGCAGGCTTCTGATTGGTTTCTCCATTTTTCCTGCAGGCTTCTGATTGGTTTCTCAATTTTCCTGCAGGCCGCCGATTGGTTTCTCCATTTTTTACTTCAGGCTTCTGATTGGTTTCTCCATTTTTCCTGCAGGCCAGCGATTGGTTTCTCCATTTTTCCTACAGGCTACTGATTGGTTTCTCCATTTTTCCTTATGGCTTCTGATTGGTTTCTCCATTTTCCCCCAGGCCGGCGGTTGGTTTCTCCATTTTTCCTCCAGGCCTGCGATTGGTTTCTCCATTTTTCCTGCAGGCCGCCGATTGGTTTCTCCATTTTTCCTGCAGGCTGGCGATTGGTTTCTCCATTTTTCCTACAGGCTACTGATTGGTTTCTCCATTTTTCCTTCTGGCTTCTGATTGGTTTCTCCATTTTTCCCCGCAGGCCGGCAATTGGTTTCTCCAGTTTTTACTACAGGCTGGCGATTGGTTTCTCCATTTTTCCTACAGGCCGCCGATTGGTTTCTCCATTTTTCCTACAGGCTACTGATTGGTTTCTCCATTTTTCCTTCTGGCTTCTGATTGGTTTCTCCATTTTTACTACAGGCTGCCGATTGGTTTCTCCTTTTTTCCTGCAGGCCGGCGATTGGTTTCTCCATTTTTCCTGCAGGCCGGCGATTGGTTTCTCCATTTTTTCTACAGGCTACTGATTGGTTTCTCCATTTTTCCTTCAGGCTACCGATTGGTTTCTCAATTTTTCCTGCAGGCTGCCGATTAGTTGTCCAAAATTCAGGATGGGCCATGTTGTCCTGACCCGAATGCGGAAAGCTACACTTATTATAATACATACCAAGCCATATGGGCAATGCATTGAAAGAGGAGGTCCTCTTCTATAACTAATTTTTGCACTGGAATTGAAACATGAAGCAGCTTTTCATATAGTCTTAAAAATTATCTACCGTTTTGTATCCAAACCCAGTGCCATCTTTTTCATTGGGCACTCTAGGTAGTTACCCAGGGGCCCCACAAGTATAGGGGCCCCTAGTGGGGTATGTTTGTTCCAGGAATGCAAGAAACCTACCCTGGATCCCTTGGTTGGCTTTGCTTATTTAACAGTTTGTGTGTTTTTAGGAGGTGCAAACAGTTAAAAACCATGATGGAGAAGGAAGCCAAAGGCTCCCTGTCCTGCCAAATAGTCTTGTAGACTACAAGCTTCTGGTGTCCAGACATAAGTGGCGTGATAATATGGGTCTGCTTGGAGGTGGATAGAGGCATCACCTAGTGTGGTGTCATGTGTTATGCCCAGGGGCCCATAATGTTGTTAAGAAGGCTCTGTCCAAACCTCTTCTACACACCTATGGGTTTCCATAGTAACAGACTACAAACACACTTTGAGCAGTTTCTCAATTTTCCTGCAGACCGCCGATTGGTTTCTCCATTTTTTCCTTCTGGCTTCTGATTGGTTTCTCCATTTTTCCTACAGGCTGCCGATTGGTTTCTCCATTTTTCCTGCAGGCCGGCGATTGGTTTCTCCATTTTTCCTACAGGCTACTGATTGGTTTCTCCATTTTTCCTTATGGCTTCTGATTGGTTTCTCCATTTTCCCACAGGCCGGCGGTTGGTTTCTCCATTTTTCCTACAGGCCGGCGATTGGTTTCTCCATTTTTCCTACAGGTCGCCGATAGGTTTCTCCATTTTTTACTTCAGGCTTCCGATTGGTTTCTCCATTTTTCCTGCAGGCCGCCGATTGGTTTCTCCATTTTTCCTGCAGGCTGGCGATTGGTTTCTCCATTTTTCCTACAGGCTACTGATTGGTTTCTCCATTTTTCCTTCTGGCGTCTGATTGGTTTCTCCATTTTTCCCCGCAGGCCGGCTATTGGTTTCTCCAGTTTTTACTACAGGCTGGCGATTGGTTTCTCCATTTTTCCTACAGGCCGCCGATTGGTTTCTCCATTTTTCCTACAGGCTACTGATTGGTTTCTCCATTTTTCCTTCTGGCTTCTGATTGGTTTCTCCATTTTTCCTACAGGCTGCTGATTGGTTTCTCCATTTTTCCTACAGGCCGGCGATTGGTTTCTCCATTTTTCCTGCAGGCCGGCGATTGGTTTCTCCATTTTTTCTACAGACTACTGACTGGTTTCTCCATTTTTCCTTCAGGCTACCGATTGGTTTCTCAATTTTTCCTGCAGGCTGCCGATTAGTTGTCCAAAATTCAGGATGGGCCATGTTGTCCTGACCCGAATGCGGAAAGCTACACTTATTATAATACATACCAAGCCATATGGGCAATGCATTGAAAGAGGAGGTCCTCTTCTATAACTAATTTTTGCACTGGAATTGAAACATGAAGCAGCTTTTCATATAGTCTTAAAAATTATCTACCGTTTTGTATCCAAACCCAGTGCCATCTTTTTCATTGGGCACTCTAGGCAGTTACCCAGGGGCCCCACAAGTATAGGGGCCCCTAGTGGGGTATGTTTGTTCCAGGAATGCAAGAAACCTACCCTGGATCCCTTGGTTGGCTTTGCTTATTTAACAGTTTGTGTGTTTTTAGGAGGTGCAAACAGTTAAAAACCATGATGGAGAAGGAAGCCAAAGGCTCCCTGTCCTGCCAAATAGTCTTGTAGACTACAAGCTTCTGGTGTCCAGACATAAGTGGCGTGATAATATGGGTCTGCTTGGAGGTGGATAGAGGCATCACCTAGTGTGGTGTCATGTGTTATGCCCAGGGGCCCATAATGTTGTTAAGAAGGCTCTGTCCAAACCTCTTCTACACCCCTATGGGTTTCCATAGTAACAGACTACAAACACACTTTGAGTAGTCCTACCCTGTACTCATATCTGTCCTCTACTTCTTTTTACACAAAGTAGAGATGAGATTATGATTAGATTATGCTGAGTTTGTTTGTCATCCACAACCATAGAAATGCATAGATCTGCACAGGAGCTGTAGACAGAAAATGGTACAATTTTCAATGAAGACTATTTTACAAAGTGGTGCTAGAGCGATAGGCGATGGTTGCCTATGCGAACATACCCTTTCAAGCAAAAAATGACTGACTCGGGGATTCGTTGATGTCACACTGATCTTCTTGTTTTTGAAGTCAATCATCTCGGGAACCAACCCGAAATGTATGGGGAAATACTAAATGGACAACAGACTAACATTTACCAACTAAGGTTACAAACCAAAATATAATTATCTAAAATTAACAAAAATGCCTGTCAGTCTGCGTCAGCCAGATTACAAATCACAACAAACGCGGCCCGTTCAATAAAACCGTATTCTACAGAAGGCTTGGAAAATGGCCATAACACAAAGAATGTTATGTGTGGGGCGACTGCTGACCTAAGTGTGTTGTGTTTGGAACAAGTGATGTCATTTAGACTGTGAAATGTGAAGCTCTCACAAGGTGCATGTGTTCAAGCACCAGGCGCTAACGCTCGGGACCTATGTGGACGCATCATGAAATCTGCATGTGTTTTTATTTATCTAGAAATAGTTCTCATTCCATAAAAAAAAAATACAATAAAATAAAATCCAAATGTGATATCTGCACCATAGGATGAAATGTGGGAACCTCCACAAATAGCGCCCAGGCTGGAAGAAGAGATTAGGGTCTAAACAAAACTATAATTATACAATATTAATTTATTCTACGTGGTTTATCATAAGTGTAGCTGTAGCCATAGCAGCTGCTATACTTGAGGTTAAGACGGCCCACTGAAGTACAAGAACATGGTACCTTTTTGTAGGAAAAACGTTGTTGACTTTCTGCTATCTATTACTACTATGTGTTCTCTGATCTATGAAGTTTTTATACAGTCAAATCATATTATTATGATCAGCAGCTAATATCCAGAGTCACCACTATGTGTAGCATGGACGGCAGCTAGACCTGCAGGGAGTGACTCAATAAGGTCCTGGTAGATTATAACAGGTATCTGGAGCCAACTGCATCCCACAGCTGCTGGAGGGTCCATAGAGCCAACACCGCCATCCAGGGGCTCCCACAGCTGCTGGAGGGTCCATAAAGCCAACACCACCATCCAGGGGCTCCCACAGCTGCTGGAGGGACCATGGAACCAACAATACCATCCAGGGGCTCCCACAGCTGCTGGAGGGTCCATAGCACCAACACCACCATCCTGAGGCTCCTACATCTGCTGGAGGGTCCATAGAACCAACACCACCATCCAGGGGCTCCCACAGCTGCTGGAGGGTCCATAGAGCCAACACCACCATCCATGGGCTCCAACAGCAGCTGGAGGGGCCATAGAGCCAACACCACCATCCAGGGGCTCCCACAACTGCTGGAGGGTCCATACAGCCAACACCACCATCCAGGGGCTCACACAGCTGCTGGAGGGTCCATACAGCCAACACCACCATCCAGGGGCTTTTCAAGTCTTGGAAATTGGGGCCAGGGTAATACTTGGAAGTCTTATTCATGAACTTCCACCCAAAGTGGGACATTTCTAGCCGTGTGACATATCGCATTGTCTTCTAGAAAAATCCCATTCACCCTAAGGAAAACAATCGGCATGTATGGGTGTAAGTCATGGCTTAATACCCAACTTAGTTTAGAGATTGTCCACCAGCTGGAGGAGTGGCCCAGAGAATGCCACATAAACATTTCTCAGACCCTAAGGGTTTGTCCCCACGGCATGGTATTTTGGTCAGTTTGTGGCTTTAGAAACCATCTGAAACCATCTACGCTCCCCCATAGACTTTAATACAAAATCTGTTCATCAGTCCCCACTGAATGTTTTTTCTGCTGGATGGTTTTTCACACCACCGGCGGTCCAAAATGTAGAACATGTGCATTCATCTGCTCGGTTTCCAGACAGAAATTTAACACTGAAGTCAATGAAAACCGAGTGGAAAGTGAGTGAACGGCTTTTGTCCAGGTTTTTGGTCGGTTTGTGTTTTTTAGACAAAAAAAGTGGATGAAAAATATATCTCTCTATATACGTGTGTGTATATATATGGATGTATATATGTGTATATATACATAATATATATCTATATTTATATATATATATATATATATATATATATATATATATACACACACATATGTACAGCCATATATACACACACATACATAAAATTAAAAGTGTCAAAACATGTAAAAAAAAATGTAATTGCAATACATGGTCAGTGCCCACCCCCCCCCCCCCCAAAAAAAAAAAAGTCCAAGAACTGCACAAAATCTGCACGGAAACCTGGACAAAATGAGTGACAAAAAACGTTCAAAAAACTAAAACCGCTGGAAAAACTACTTTTTTTGTGTCAAAAAACGTCCCAAAACTGGTTGTTACGGACAGTTCTGCTGAAGTCAAAACCGAGCAGATTTTGTCCTTTGCGTATGAACACACCATAACAGTGCCACTGCCAGCTTATGTTCTTCCAGCAATGGTTGGAGGGTGTTTGTTCTCTGAGGTTTCTCACCTGACATGCCAACGTCCATCCGTTTAATGAAGCAGAAAATGTAACTCATCAGAGAAGACAACCCTTTGTCAATCATCAAAGGTGAAATTCCATGAAAATTGAAGTCTTTTTTCCGATGCAGCTTGGTTAGCAGAGGTGCAGTGACACCCGTCTGCTCCGGGCACCATACACAGTAGGGTTAGCAGAGGTGCAGTGACATCCGTCTGCTCTGGGGCCCATACACAGTAGGGTTAGCAGAGGTGCAGGGACATCTGTCTGCTCTGGGGCCCCATACACAGTAGGGTTAGCAGAGGTGCAGTGGCATCCGCCTGCTCCGGGGCCCCATACACAGTAGGGTTAGCAGAGGTGCAGTGACATCCGTCTGCTCTGGGGCCCCAGACACAGTAGGGTTAGCAGAGATGCAGTGACATCCGTCTGCTTCGGGGTCCCATACACAGTAGGGTTAATAGAGGTGCGGTGACATCCGTCTGCTCCGGGGCCCCATACACAGTAGGGTTAGCAGAAGTGCAGTGACACCCGTCTGCTCCAGGGCCCCATACACAGTAGGGTTATCAGTGGTGCAGCGACACCCGTCTGCTCCGGGGCCCCATACACAGTAGGGTTAGCAGTGGTGCAGTGACATCCGTCTGTTCCGGGGCCCCATACCCAGTAGGGTTATCAGTGGTGCAGTGACATCCTTCTGCTCTGGGTCCCCATACACAGTAGTGTTATTAGAGGTGCAGTGACATCCGTCTGCCCCGGGGCCCCATACACAGTAGGGTTAGCAGAGGTGCAGTGACATCCGTCTGCTCCGGGGCCCCATACACAGTAGGGTTAGCAGAGGTGCAGTGACATCCCTCTGCTCCGGGGCCCCATACACAGTAGGGTTAGCAGAGGTGCAGTGACATCCGTCTGCTCCAGGGTCCTATACACAGTAGGGTTAGCAGAGCTGCAGTGACATCCATCTGCTCCAGGGTCCCATACACAGTAGGGTTAGCAGAGGTGCAGTGACATCCGTCTGCTCCAGATTCCATACACAGTAGGGTTAGCAGAGGTGCAGTGACATCCGTCTGCTCCAGGGCCCTATACACAGTAGAGTTAGCAGAGGTGTAGTGACATCCGTCTGCTCCGGGGCTCCATACACAGTAGGGTTAGCAGAGGTGCAATGACATCCGTCTGCTCCGGACCCTCATACACAGTAGGGTTAGCAGAGGTGCAGTGACATCCGTCTGCTCCAGGACCCCATACACTGTATGGTTAGCAGAGGTGTAGTGACATCCGTCTGCTCCGGGGCTCCATACACAGTAGGGTTAGCAGAGGTGCAATGACATCCGTCTGCTCCGGGGCCCTATAAACAGTAGGGTTAGCAGAGGTGCAGTGACATCTGTCTGCTCCAGTGTCCCATACACAGTAGGGCTAGCAGAGGTGCAGTGACATCCGTCTGCTCCGGACCCTCATACACAGTAGGGTTAGCAGAGGTGCAGTGACATCCGTCTGCTCCGGACCCCCATACACAGTAGGGTTAGCAGAGGTACAGTGACATCCGTCTGCTCCGCGGCCCCATACACAGTAGGGTTAGCAGAGGTGCAGTGACATCCGTCTGCTCTGGGTCCCCATACACAGTAGGATTCTTGGAACTCCTGTCTTAGACAAACGTCTGTCCACCCCCTGGATCATTTTGGTGCTGAGCTTCTCCACTGTAGTATGTCAGTTTGCCCTCCCATGTAGCCATCATTTACCTCTCATAACAATGGCACATGATGCTCAGCAGTTTCCATTTTGCTTATTCACAATGGTGTAATTTCTCCCCTCATAATACACTTTCACCACAGCAGTCGCCCACAGTTCACAAACTGTGAAGTCTCAGAAATACCACCAGCTGTGACCTGTTAGCCTGTGACTCTTTTTACACCTCTGATTGATCACCCATTTTGCCCATGACAGCAGCAAAAGATATGTGTGCAGAAAGCCTATCAAAAGAAAAATCCTGGGCAACTCCTTAAAGGGCTTGTCTCGCTACAAAGATTAGCTTTCAACATGTAGAAAACACTAATTGAAGACGTTTTCCAAATATACCGCTTTGTTCATTTTTTTTTGGTTGAGGAGCTACAAGTGATTTTATCACTTTCTGATTGCTTTCTAGTTTCCCAAGCGACCGACCTGTGTACTCCTTCTCCCCTGCTGTTTGTTCTGTCTGATAGCAGGGAGTGATGTCATCACACAGGTCGCAGGGGCCAGCAATGTCAGAGCTTGTGTGTTATCTGATCTTTCAGACAAAAGACAGTAATTACTACTGTTTACTTTAGCTCAGAAGCTTCTCCCGTCCTGGTAGAATGTAATATATTTAATCTAGACTAATAAACAGAGAAGTCTGAATACACAGAGCTCATATACTAATTACAGACAGCTTGACCAGGAAGTGACAGAGCAAAGCAGCATTATTTCATTCATGCATCCTATGAAACTTTGAGATGAGACAACCCCTTTAATCCTTCTCCTTTAACAAATTTGAATCATTCACATGACCAGAGGTGTAATTTGAAGCTCCTGGGCCCTGATGCAAAGAATGAAATAGGGCCCCCCAGTTACCATGTGTCTTACAATACTGGTGTCTTCTTATATGGCAGAAGGGCTTTTGGGCCCCCTTAGGCTGTTGGGCCCAGTAGCGGCTGCTATCTCTGCACCCCATATAGCTACGCTGCTGCACATGCTACATTTTTGATCTATGCTATAGTTGGATATTTCTTGCCAAAATGTCAATATAAAAATATAATCAACTTACACAAATAGATACATAAAATACAGCAATTATCTATTATTATACAATACTATCCACTATAAAAATGAAAAAAAGAGTTAAAAAACAAAGCAAAAATTATTTTTTTAAAAAGGGAAAAATAAAAAAGTCATTTAGTGGTACTTCTGTGTTTGATTTTTGGATGACTTATGTATGTATTCAGAATTGAAGCTGATTCAATATGTTTCTGTTTTTTTATGTGTCAGTATTCAGATTCTTCTTTATTTCTGTTTGAAGTTTGCTACCCTGTCAGGGGTATCCTCAATATGAATTGTTTGTATTATGCATGATATGGGAGATGAAAGGAGTGAGGAATCTTGTGCCATATTTCAACGATCGTAATATGCTAACAATATTGTGGGTCAAGTTGAGTAATCTATTACATAAGATTTGTGACATAGTATATGTTTTCACATTCCAGCTATGTCTAGAAATACTTCAAATTATATAATTTCCTGTTTTATTTCCCCAAATACCTTAACTATCCTGGGATATCCTAATTTAAGATGCACATCTGTAACAGATGATGTGGCCAACAGGTCAAAGAGTGCAAGCTTGCTTTAGAAAATGGTCCTGTAGGTATCATCAGAAGAATACAAGCACCATAAACAGAATACAGATACAACATGAGAGAGTAAAGGCACCCAGCAGAATACAAACACCAACAGAACAATGCAGGCACCTATAGATAAACCCAGACAGCTACAGAACAATAAGGGCACCCATGCAGCAAAACACAGGCAGCACCAGAATAAGGATACCTGCAAATGAACACAGGCTCCTACAGTAGAATACAAACACCAACAGAACAATACGGACACCTACAGATTAACCCAGGCAGCTACAAAACAGTACAGAACAATAAGGGCACACATAGGCACCAACAGAATATGGATATCTGCAGATGAACAAAGGCACCTACAGTAGAATATAAATAACAGCACAACAAAAAAAGCATTAACAGCTGAACACAGGCAGGCACCATGAGAACAATAAGGATACATACATCTGAACACAGGAACCAACAGAACAATAAGGGCACTGAAAGCTGCACACAGGTATCTACAGCAGAATACAAATGTAAACAGAGCAATAAGGGCACCTATGTAGCAAAACACATGTACCTACAGTATAATACAAAGGCCAACAGAACAATAAACATGGAGTATGATTTAAAAACATCGTTTTTATTAGGTGTAAAACATTCTCTGTAAAAGAACCCTCTATAAACATAAATCAATCAAATCCCTAACAACGCGTTTGACGCCGAGACCGGCGCTACATCAGGAATTGGCAGAAATCAAATGATAAGACTACAGAAGTTGTCCCTATTTTTATATAAAATGATCAATAATATGGGGGTAACGAAAAAAAAAAATATTAATTCAATAAATTCATTTTTATTTCTTTAATTTCGTTAGCCCCATATTATTGATCATTGGCGAACGAAATTAAAGAAATAAAACTGAATTTATTGAATTAATATTTGTTAGTTTATTTTCGTTACCCCCATATTATTGTTCATTTTATATACAGATCGTTACAACTTCGTGAGTCTTATCATTTGATTTCTGCCATGTACAGTTTTATGATAGATTGCATTAGAAAACCCATAAGAGCGTCGCTCGCTCTCCCATTGGTCCAAATAACCGCGCCTCTTTTAACTTAGCCAATCACAAACAGAGCTCGCTCTGCATTTCTTTTCCCCATAGAACTCTATGAGATAAGTAGCTCAGCCGCTGATTGGCTAAGCAGGACGAGCCCCTCTTCCCCCCAACCAATCACAGTACTAGAATATTTCCCATAGACAGTAATAACTTTTATGGCGCCCTTCTATCGCGCACGTCTTGCTCCACTCAAAATAGACGCAATAAATATGATTGGTGGATTCATATCTGCCGCCTGGGCTCAACCAATCATCTCTTTTCTGCCTTTTTTTACTGTATTTTGAACTGTCCCGCCTTTTCATTTGATTGGTCAATACTTCTCCATAGGTTATAATGATTCACTGTCGCTCCTATTCTGATTGGTTGGTTTCTGCCGTCCAATGAGAAGAGCTTACAGAATTTGAATTACTATATTTCCCGGCAATTTACAATTTCCCAATTCCTGATGTAGCGCCGGTCTCGGCGGCAAACGCGTTGTTCGGGATTTGAGTGATTTATGTTTATAGAAGGGTTAAGCTCTTGTTCAGATAATGTTTTACACCTAATAAAAACGATGTATTTACTAATAATCCATGCATCACGGCGCTGAGATTTCATTGCCCCGATCTCTCCATAGACTACAATGGGACAAAGTACCTCGCGCTCTGATTGGACGGGATAGCCAAGCCCCCGCTACTTCAAACAATCAGCTCTTTTCTGCCTTTTTTACTGTATATTGAACTGTCCCGCCTTTGAATTTGATTGGTCAATACTCCTCCATAGGTTATAATGGGTCACTGTCGCTCCTATTCTGATTGGTTGGTTTCTGCCGATCAATGAGAAGAGCTTACAGAATATGAATTACTGTATTTCCCGGCAATTTTCTATATCCAAATTCCTGATGTAGCGCCGGTCCCGGCGACAAACGCGTTGGTAGGAATTTGATTGATTTATGTTTATAGAAGGTTTCAGCTCTTTTTCAGATAATATTTTACACTTAATAAAAACGATTTTTTTAATCATACTCCATGTCGCACGGCGCTGAGAGCCGCGATTTCATTGCCCTGATCTCTCCATAGACTACAATGGGACAAAATAGCTCGCGCTCTGATTGGCCGGGATTGCCAAGCCCCCGCTAGTTCAACCAATCAGCTCTTTTCTGCCTTTTTACTGTATTTTGAACTGTCCCGCCTTTTCATTTGATTGGTCAGTACTCCTCCATAGGTTATAATGGGTCACTGTCGCTCCTATTCTGATTGGCTGGTTTATGCCGACCAATGAGAAGAGCTTACAGAATTTGAATTACTGTATTTCCCGGAAATTTTCAATATCCAAATTCCTGATGTTGCGCCGTTCTTGATTTTTTGTTAGTGATTTTATTTATGTATTTTTTTCAGCTCTTTTTCAGATAATGTTTTACACGTAATAAAAACGTTTTTTTGATTCATACTCCATGCCGCACGGAGCTGAGATTTATTTCTTGAGCGATTTTATATATTTTCCCTTTAATTTTAGATGATCCACTTTTTCACTACATTTATTCGTTTTTAGACAGCTTTGATTTTTCACTTTATTCATTCATTCATTTGAAAGACAACTCTTTTTGCTCTTCACTAACATGTTTAATGATTTCTCGCTGTTTTCCAGCCTGTCTCGAATCGGAATACATGTTAGACGCAGTCCTGCACTGCACCTAAGTCCCGCACTGCGCCTCACACACTGGCGAGGCGCGGTGGACTTTACACCGCATGTATGAGCGCACCTCAGCACCGACATAAATGAGGCGCAGCTTTCACGTTCGAGCGCTCGAAAACATGCGCTCCGGTGTGGCGAGTTTCATACATGTTGCCCTAATAGAGCAATAAAGTGACCTACAGATGAACACAGGCACCTACAGCAAAATACAAATACAAACACAACAAAAAGGGTACCAACAGCTAAACAAAGGCAGGCACCAACAGAACAAGAAGGACACCTAGAGCTGAATACAGGCACCAATATAACAACATGGTGGTTAATCACAGAAGTGAGAATCCCCCATATCCTCTCAATATACCATCAAAGTCTGATATGGGACCTGCACCTATCTGAGGAAGAGGCCCCCTAAATTGTGAGCTCAGAATGAATAGCCAGTTACACTTGTGTACAACTCTCCATTCTGTCCTGTGGGAGTACAGGCAGGGCTCGGACATGATATTCTGGTGCCCGAGGCAAACAAGGCATAAAGTGCCCCCCAAATGGAAAATTCAGCCCACTCCATGCCTCCTTGCACCCCCTATTCTGCCTGGTTTGAAGTGGCGCCCTAGGCGGTCGCCTACCTTCGCCTACCCATCGTCCCGGCCCTGAGTACAGGATAGCGGTGTGTTCAGCTGTACTAGGAACTCTTATAGAACAGAATGGAGAGTAGTTCGCAAGTGTGACCGGCTCCTCATTCTGAGCAGAGACTTTCAGGAGCCTCTTCCCAAGATAGGTGCAGGTCGCAGAGGCTCCTATCAAACTTTGCTGGAATATCCTATCGATATACCAATAAAGTCTATGGTAGGAACACCCCTTTAAGTGCAATGACTGCTAGAATGGTAGCCAAAGTGTGCCGCCCCTTTATTGCTGTCTGGTCGGGTGCTGTATGTCAGACAGGGGAGGATCTCACACTAACCATGAATCACAAGGACCTTTAACTCCTGTAATTGTTGTAATCCTGCGCTTTTAATGAAGCTGTGACAGTTTTGACACCAAAATAGCGCGTTTTTATGCATTCATTCCAGTAAGAAGGTTAAAGGTAGTTTGGGTTGTATTAGGTGATGTGAAGGTTCATCCCATATAAAAAGTCTTACCAATAGTGCCCTAATGGTGCCCCTGGACTGCAGAACATGAATAGCAGAATGCGGGCACCAACTGCAGTATACAGGCAGCAGAATACAAACACTATCAGCAGAATACAGGCACCCACAACAGTATACAGGCAGCAGAATACAAACACTATCAGCAGAATACAGGCACCCACAACAGTATACAGGCAGCAGAATACAAACACTATCAGCAGAATACAGGCACCCACAACAGTATACAGGCAGCAGAATACAAGCACTATCAGCAGAATACAGGCACACACAAGCGAGTGTACCAGCATCAGAATAGAACGTACTATAGCAGAATACAGGCACCCACAACAGTATACAGACAGCAGAATACAAACACTATCAGCAGAATACAGGCAGACACAACAGCGTACAGGCAGCAGAATACAAACACTATCAGCAGAATACAGGCACCCACAACAGCGTACAGGCAGCAGAATACAAACACTATCAGCAGAATACAGGCACCCACAACAGTATACAGGCAGCAGAATACAAACACTATCAGCAGAATACAGGCACCCACAACAGCGTACAGGCAGCAGAATACAAACACTATCAGCAGAAACATGGCAGCACAGCATGTACAGCATCAGAATAGAAGACTATCAGCATAATAATCAGGCACCACTCACACAAAAGTATAAACAGGCACAGAAAAGGAAGACTATCAGCAGAATAACAGGCACCCACAACAGTATACAAGGCGCAGAATACAAACACTATCACAAATGACAGTCACCCACAACAGTATAGCAGGCATCAGAATACAACCTATCGAGCAGAATACAGGCACCCACAACAGTATACAGGCAGCAGAATACAAACACTATCAGCAGAATACAGGCACCCACAACAGCGTACAGGCAGCAGAATACAAACACTATCAGCAGAATACAGGCCCCCACAACAGTATACAGGTAGCAGAATACAAGCACTATCAGCAGAATACAGGCACCCACAACAGTATACAGGCAGCAGAATACAAGCACTATCAGCAGAATACAGGCAGACACAACAGCGTACAGGCAGCAGAATAGAAGTACTATCAGCAGAATACAGGCACCCACAACAGTATACAGGCAGCAGAATACAAACACTATCAGCAGAATACAGGCACCCACAACAGTATACAGGCAGCAGAATACAAACACTATCAGCAGAATACAGGCACCCACAACAGTATACAGGCAGCAGAATACAAACACTATCAGCAGAATACAGGCAGACACAACAGTATACAGGCAGCAGAATACAAACACTATCAGCAGAATACAGGCAGACACAGCAGTATACAGGCAGCAGAATACAAACACTAACAGCAGAATACAGGCACCCACAACAGTATACAGGCAGCAGAATACAATAACTAATCAGCAGAATACAGGCACCCAACAACAGTATACGGCACAGAATACAAAGCCTATCATCCGAATACCGTCAGACACACCAGAAAACAGCATCAGAAAAGTCACGACACTACCATCAGAATACAGGCACCACAACAGTAGTAACTGGCAGCGAAAAGGAAGCACTACTCAGCAGAAAACAGGCCCCCCACAACAGTATATCAGACAGCAGAAAACAAACAACAATCAGCGAAAAACAGGCAGACACAGCAATGTACAGGCAGCAGAAAACAGATATTTACTGTACAATAGAGCCTCCTACAGCAGAACACAGACAGCAGGATACAAGCCATAGCAGCTAAATACTAATACTATCAGCACTATATAGACACTATCTGCAGAATACAAATCTGACAAGGAGCAGGAACAGTAGAACACGATACAGGCGCTTACAGCAGAACAAAGGTCCCAACAGCAGAAGACATGACCCATAACACAGCAATCTACAGCAGAATACACTGACTTGTATTACAATAAAATATAGGCACTAACAGCAGAATACTGGGACTGAAATCAGAATCCTGGCAGCAACAGTAGAGCATGGGCACAGACAGCAAAATACAACAGTGTTGAAAATCACATTTAATATACAAGCAGTCCCCGGCTTACGAACGGGATAAGGACTGCAGGTTTGTTCTTAAATTGAATTTGAATTGAATTTTGTCAGAACAAGTGTACATATTAAATGTAACTCCAGCACAAAAGGTTTTTTGTTAACTTTGGGTAGTACAGGGAAGGGATTTTGGAATATGTTTTGCTGTCTGTGCCCCTGTTAAAAATATTTTCACCTTATTTTCACCTCATGTGCTTATGTGGCATGCTGGAACTATCTGCTACGGAACATGGAACTACAAGTGCCAGCATGCCCCATAAGTCTCCATTTGTAACTAGGAGAAGGATGAAAAACGTGAAAGGATGTAAGTTGGGACTGGGCCTGTGTATGTATACTATATATATTATATATATATATAATAATATAATATATATAATCACTATATATAGTTCATTGTCCATTTATTAGATGTATACCGGTGAGAAAGAAATCGGGGCGAAACGTGTTGGAAAGTGGCAGCGGTGGCACCAATTACAGCTTAATTATGGGTAAACACCTATTCATCTTATTAAGTATTTAAATATACTAACCTAGAATCATTATATATTATATGGGCATATAAGTGATGAATTATTTACAGCATTACAGGTGATTTATATATATTTCTCCCTTTAGTTAAATTGATGTAATCTCTGTGCATTGAGCAATTATAGTTTACAGATATATGATCCGATATGGTTGTTCAATCATTGGTATATACAATATATTGCCCTTTTACATAGTGATATATTGCTGGTTATTCTATATAATTGGTTACCGCTCACTTTCTTTCCTCTTTCGGTTTTCTCCTTTTTGTTTATTGTGTGTAATTTGTTTTTTACCATGATATGGTGATAAAATATTTCCATTTTTATGGGATATGACTCCAATTTTTGTTTGTGTATAATTGTATACGGGTTAATAGTACATTGTTAGGCAATAATATATGATTTTGGAAAATCTCCGTCTCTCATAATGTGTAGGGGGCTGCTGGACACAATTTAAGAAGAGTACATATAATCACATACTTCTAGAAGAGGTCTTGGACTGTCGTTACATTGGCCCATAGCCTGCTCCTCCTCATGGTATACACAATTTATTAGTTTTATATTGCCGACAGTCGCACACCAGTATCTATAATGTTAAGTTATAAAGTGTATGTGTATTTTACATGAATTTGTCCATGCACACTGCACCTGCTATAAATTCATCCTGTTCCTCTACCAGCACCAGAACAGCACAAAAGCTTCCAAGTCCTAGAGACTGTCTCCACAGAAACATTGAGCTGAGGAATTCATATCCCTTTATAAAAAGCCTCGATGTATCAAGATGCTTGAAAGAGATTGAATGTGCTGTTAAATATGCATCTACATACATCTGTCTCACCATGGCTTCCAAAACTCTGTGGATTTCATATTCAGAGATAAAAACTAGACAATCTGCAACTAAAAAAAGGACTTGTATTTTCATACAATTACTAGATGTTAAGGACAAAAAATAAAAAATCATTCTGAACTTCGTAGTTAAATTCAAGACCATGATAAACTTTAAGGCAAGAGCCCCATTCAAAAATTTAATTCCCCAACAATTCTGTAGAGGGAACCTGTCACACCAAAAATGTCATCTAATCTGCAGGGACGATATCATACTTACCAACTCTCCCTGTTCGTCAGGGAAACTCCCTGAAAAGGGAGAATCCTCCCGATCTCCCAGAAGAGTTGGTAAATCTCCTGCTTTGGTCAGTTTGCCACCAATCTGGTAAACCACCAGCAGGGACAGTTTTACTGCCAGGGGCCAGTGCTGGTATTTTATTTGTACCAGCCATGTCAAGTACTGGTAACTTTTAGAATACACTCTTGGGCGGCCTATTAGGGTTCACACGGCTTATTTGGACACTGTTTGGACACTGATTTTTCAGCGCCCAAAACAGCATCAAAACCTCGCTTGGAACACGTTTCTTCAGAATAGGTTTTTAATGAGGTTTCCACCCATACAAATTAATAGCCAGGGTAAAAACTGAGCTGAAAAACACGCCACACACTATATACACTAGTGCAGCATATATGGCTGAATAGGGTCCAAACATAGCCACAAGTTGACAATGTTTGGTCGGTTCTTGCCTAAGCCTATATGGCAGCTAAACCCCTTTATATAACTAAGGACATTTTTCTTACTGGCTGTGGGTTGCTCTTTAAATAGTGGTGGTGCCCGGGTAAAGCATCATGAGACGCTGCCCTGACATCACTTGGTGTGTAGGGACCACATTGTAGCTCGGTTCTGAGAAAAAGCTGTCACCCAGCTTGGATGCTGGTTAGGAGATCCAACGTCCAGTAAAGCTGAAGGATACCACATCCCTTATCAGCTTTCCTATAAAGCTGTTACACAGATGCGACAAGGGGGTGTGGCTTTGAGCAAAAGAGGGTGGGCCATGTAAAAGGCCACTTTCAAAAGATAGATAGTACTATAATTAAATATTATATATATATATATATATATATATATATATATATATATATACATACACACATATATATATGTATACACACACACACACACACAGTGGTGGCCAAAAGTATTGGCACCCCTGCAATTCTGTCAGATAATACTCAGTTTCTTCTCTGAAAATGATTGCAATCACAAATTCTTTGTATTATTATCTTCTTTTAATTTGTCGTCAATGAAAACCACAAAAAAATTGTCATAAAGCCAATTGGATATAATTCCCACCAAACAAAAAAAGGGGGGGGACAAAAGTTTTGGGGATTGTTGAAAAATCAGTGATGCTTCTCTAATTTGTGTAATTAACAGCACCTGTAACTTACCTGGGCACCTAACAGGTTTTGGGAAAATAACTAAATCACACTTTCACCATTTAAACATGATTAAATTTTGGAATCAACCTCTGCCCTGTGTCCTTGTGTGACCACATTGAGCATGGAGAAAAAGAAAGAAGACCAAAGAACTGTCTGAGGACTTGAGAATCCAAATTGTGAGGAAGCCTGAGCAATCTCAAGGCTACAAGTCCATCTCCAAAGACCTGAATGTTCCTGTGTCTACCGTGCGCAGTGTCATCAAGAAGTGTAAAGCCCCATGGCACCCCTGTGGCTAACCTCCCCATGGCACTGTGGCTAACCTCCCCATGGTACTGTGGCTAACCTCGGCCCATGATGTGAAAAGCTCATTTCCCATGGCACTGTCCTTGGGCTAACCTCCCTAGGATGTAGGAATCCCATGGCACTGTGGCTAACCCCCCTAGATGTAAAGCCCATTTGGCCCCACTGTGCTAACCTCCCTAGATGTAAAGCCCAGGCACTGTGGGCTAACCTTCCCTAGATGTAAAGCCCATGGCACTGTGGCTAACCTCCCTAGATTTTAAAGCCATGGCACTGTGGCTAACCTCCCTAGATGTAAAGCCCATGGCACTGTGGCTAACCTCCCTATAAAAAGGCCTGTGGCTAACCCCCTAGATGTAAAGCCCATGGCACTGTGGCTAACCTCCCTAGATGTGGACGGAAAAGAAAAAGGGATGAGTATTTCAACGCAAGATTGTGCGGATGGTGGATAAAGAACCTCGACTAACATCCAAAACAAGTTCAAGCTGCCCTGCAGCCCGAGGGTACAACAGTGTCAACCCGTATATCCGTCGGTTCTGAATAAAAAGGGACTGTAATGGTAGGATACCCAGAAGACCCCACTTCTTACCGAGACATAAAAAAGCCAGGCTGGAGTTTGCCCAAACTTACCTGAAAAACCTAAAAACGTTTTGGAAGAATGTTCTCTGGTCAGATGAGACAAAGTAGAGCTTTTTGGGAAAGGCATCAACATAGAGTTTACGGGAAAAAAAAGAGGCATTCAAAGAAAAGAAAAACGTCCCTACAGTCAAACATGGCGAGGTTTTCCCTGATGTTTTGGGTTGCTTTGCTGCCTCTGGCACTGGACTGCTTGACCGTGTGCATGGCATTATAAAGGGCTGAAGACTACCAACAAATTTTGCAGCATAATGTAGGGCCCAGTGTGAGAAAGCTGGGTCTCCCTCAGAGGTCATGGGTCTTCCAGCAGGACAATGACCCAAAACACACTTCAAAAAGCACTAGAAAAGGGTTTTGAGAGAATCACGGGAGACTTCTAAAGGGGCCCGCAATGAGTCCAGACCTGAACCCCATAGAAAAACCTGTGGAGAGATCTCAAAATGGCCGTTTGGAGAAAGCCCCTTAAACTCAGGGACCTGGAGCAGTTTGCCAAAGAAGAATGGTTTAAAATTCCAGCAGAGCATTGTAAGAACTCATTGAATGGTTACCGGAAGCGGTTTTCCAGTTATTTTGGCTAAAGGTTGTGTTTACCAAGTATTAGGATGAGGGTGCCAATATTTTTGTCCGGCCCATTTTTGAAAATTTGGGTGAAATGATCAATGATTTGATTCTGTCTCATTCTGTTCATTGCAAGCAAAATAAATGGAATATATTAATACCAAAGAATTTGTGATTGTCAATCAATTTCAGGAAGAAACTTAGTATTATTCTGAGAAAAGAGGGTGCCAATACTTTTGGCGGGCCGTATAATTATATATAAATTATTTTTAAAAAAAAATATTTATTTAAATTGGTTTTAAATTACCATACCCTCATATCATCGGGAAAAATTTTCCCCCAAGTTTTTGTAATTTTTGGGAAGGCCTTGGGCGGATCCCGAAATGGTCGAGGAAGGCCCTAACAAAGGAAAAGTGCTGAATTTTTTCGAAATGCTGGACTTTTAGGCCCTCGGGCGCCCTTTGCAAGGGATTAACGGGGAAAACCATTTCAGGCATTCAGATCCAACCCCCTTTTAAAGCGGACATTGAAAAACAGCGAAACTAAATTAATTTATAAACAAATCACCCCCCCATCCCAAACAGTAAAATTAAATGGCCCGACAGAAAATTTTTTCGAAACCCCTTAAAAACGCCAAACATGAATGGAGGACAATCATAAAACCATTCAATTTATGACCTTAATATTCCAAGCGCATAAAATCATAAAATTGCCCTTTAAAATTTTTCTGAGTAGGGGCTTCTAATTTTACCCAGTTTGGAAAACAAATCCCTTCTATGTGGGAAATTTAAGGGTCTGCTTTAAAACATGCAAATTTGTAATGGGGAGTTTCCCCTTTTCGGATAATTCAAAATAGTAATCCCTTTTATGATTGGAACAAAATTCCCCTTCAGCCAATAGAGCTGAATTTTAATCCGAAAAGCCCCATTTGGGACTGCCCGTGGTAATATAAAAAAAATTTTTTTTGTGTAATTCTGTCCAAAATTCTTCAATAAATGGTAAAACGAAATGTTTTTTAACCCGAGCCCGGCCAAATGATATTGGCCTGTTTAAATCCGGAAACCATTCAATTTTAAGCTTTCCTAAATTGTTGTAAAGCCCTGAGGGGTTTAGGGGGGGGATGACTAAATGGGCACAGGGGCCCTTTCCGGGGATTTTCCTAAAAAAGGGAAAGGGCGAATCGACAAAATTTCGAAATGCATAGTTGCATTGGAACAGGTGCCTCTCCCCCCTCGAACAACCGATCGTTTTTAAGAGGGGAAAAAAAGGGCGTAATTTGCCGGGGAACGGCGAGTTAATGGGGGTTTCAATGCCAACGGGTATTCTGGCCCCCCCGGGGACCTATATTAAAGGCCCCGAAAAAAGATTAATGTCTTGCAACAACCAAAAACTAAAAATGAACCCTTTTTTTCGAGGCCCAAAGGTCATGAGAAGGCAGGATTTATTTAAAATTGTTCATCCTTTATGTTAGCCAAATTAAATTCCCTTTTTATACAATACGGAAACTCCTGTTTGGTTTTAAAAAGGTTTAGCCATGTAACATTTTAATTGCCATGAGCTGCTGGGTCTTAACAAAGTACCAGGGCTGTATTTACCTTGTATTTCCCCTGAAACTGGGGCTATTATGTCAGCCCTAGATACAGGAAAACAGAAAAAAAAAAACTTATGCTAAATTTTCTGAGTTTATGGGGGGACACAATATGTAACACAAAATACTAATAACAAAAAACACATACAAAAAATAAAATGCTGTTAAAAACTAAAACTTTATATCACCTATATATAAACATTTGTGAAAAACATCTGTGGAAAACTGAAACAATTACAAAACTTATTTTAGAGCCACTTTTGCTGTTAGAAAAAAGAGTTTTAATACCTTTTTTTACTATGTTCCCTCATATTATAGAAAAAAATGTAATGTAAAATTATATAAAAATAAAGCCTAACGTATCATGAGAAAAAGGACAAAAAATTTTGTAGAACTCAATGGAAAAAAGTGTTATACTGTTCAAACCCTCATCTACTAAGGAAAAGGAAAATGCGCATTGTGAGGACCTGGTTAATTAAAAGAGTATTCCCATTTCATTGACTAGCTTTAAACATGTAAGCAAAGGTAAATAAAGATTATTATCAAATACATTGCTGTTCTGATTTTGCTTTTCTACAGAGCTACAGCAGTTCTTAGCTCCTGGTTGTTTACACGAGCTTTCCTAGGTTACCGACTGGCAGTGGCCGGACTGGGGACGTCATTCACCTGCTGCGTCTTATCAGCAGCACAGGAGCTTGTTTACATTTTTACTGACTAACTTAAACCCTTTAGAGCTCTGTAGCTTTCTGACCTGCTGTCTGGGCCCTTTCATCTAACAGACTCAACGAGGAATAGCAGAGCTGAAACATCAGTCACTGTTATAGAACCACTCACAGCCTGAACAGGAAGTAGGAGCCTGAAGCAGGCCGTGAAGAGCAGGTTCTGTGAAACATTATGGTGAGAGCACCCCCTGAAATTTTGTTTTGTATAAAGCTCATACTATAACCCCTCATTCCCTTCAGGGCTCATTGTTTTGGACATGCAATGGGCTTGGAAAAGGGAGCAACATTCTTCTCTGTGGCCTCCCATCTAGCACCCTCGCTCCCCTCCAAAACATCCTTAACTCTGCTGCCCGTCTTATCCACCTGTCCCCTCGCTCCCACTATGCCTCTCCCCTCTGCCAATCTCTTCACTGGCTTCCCATTGCCCAGCAAATCCAGTTCAAGCTAGCAACCTTGACCTACAAAGTTTTTCCATAACCTCTCCCCTCCATTTCATCTCTGCTTAATCTCTAGATACCTCCCCTCACGAATCTCCGCTCCTCTCAGGAACTTCTTCTCTGCTTTCCTCTTCAGCTCATCACACAACTGTCTCCAAGACTTCTCCGTGCTTCCCCACACTCTGGAACTCACTGCCCCAACACCTCAGACTCTCCCCCACTCTCACTAACCTCAAATGTAACCTGAAAACCCATCACTTCATGATTGCCTATGACCAACAATAACAGTGTTGCACTGCTCCACCCCACAAACATGTCTGCCCCTCACCTTCTGTCTCTTCCATCCTTCCCTGTAGATTGTAATCCCTCGCGGGCAGGGACCTCTCTCCCTCTGTACCAGTTGTTAGTCACTTATTGTCACTTTGTAATTGTTTAACCAATGTTATTTATGTACCCTCCTCAAATGTACAGTGCCCTGAAACTAAGACTATGTTCACACGGCATAATTTCGTGCATAATTACGCCGGACTTCGGGAGCTCGCGACGACTCCCGCAGAGGAGGGGGGGGGTGCGTAAGCCCGCCGGCCCCATAGACATTCATTGCTAGCGGCGCGTATTTGCTGCTAGTAATTGACATGTCACTTATCTCCCCCCCCCCCCCCACGCCGTATTGTACGAGCGGGGAGAGGAGGCGTAATCCATAGTTCTCTATGAGAACTGTGGATTACCGTAATTATTGGGACGTATCTCTGCCCTTATTGAGCGCAGTACAGCGCGAAATACAGGCCAGAATACGTCCCAATTTCACCCGTGTGATCATAGCCTGAGGGCGCTCTAAAATAAATAATAATAATAATAATAATAATAGTAACTTCCTCAGGGTGATAGTAGAAACTCGGATACCAGGATTTTTTTTTATAGATCCCCCTAATCCATCAGGATCAAAGCAAAAACACAAACACACTTTTCTAATATCTCTGTATTACAAAATACTTTGTTCTCAAGCTCCAGGGAACGGGGTAAACTTGTTTAAAAGTGGGGCTTCACTTTAAATACTGAAAAGCAAATTCTGCAAGCCTCAAGAGGATTTATCGAACACCTGTTTAGCATCCTACATATGCATGTCTGCAGGTCACTTGAATATAATACCGTATAACACAAGCTTCTAGCGTCTTTAATTCTGTGATCAGATATCACCTGTCATGGACTAGTATCTGGGACACATCAAAAAATGCCAGATCCCCCCCGATTTATGTGAAAACAACACCACGGGGGGCATGGTTAGGTTCTTCCAAACACCAGGCTCTTAAAATGTCCACACACCTTAAAGGAAACCTCTGCTTTTTTCCCCCCTTCTCTTTCACTTTCGGAACAAATTATGTTCTTTTTGAGGCTCGAGATATAAATTACCACCTTGTGGCCTTAGGCTGTAGAAATATGAACCTTTTTTTTTTTAATACGATAATAAAATGGCATTCCTATGACATAGCCTTTAATCAAAAACGCTAAATCATTTCCAGTTCATTGTAAGAATTCTAGTTGCTAGTAAAATTTCATTCGGGCCAAATTCAAACAATATGTGGAGCCCATTGAGTAGAAGTCTCTTCCTTGCCCCCACCACACACGAGCAGGCTAACAGGTTACATCTGTACTATGGCGCTTTTGTACCACACAACACTTTAAATCCTTTTTGTAAAAGCCTGTAATTGACTTCAGGTCTACCTAAAGAAATCATGGCTCATACCACCACCACCCCCCCCTCTTCTCGAACCCCCCAATCTATACCACATGTTCCATCTACTCGGATATGACACAGTACATAAAAACAATTTTTAATCCATTTTTGTGCCATAAAACTTGATGCACGTTGTCGAGATTTAAATATTTGTCTTCCGTGATGAATGCCGATAATTGATAGATTATATAATAAAAGTGACACAGAACATATGTTCGGAATATTAACACATTAAGTCCCTTTAAATCCGATAGGCGCGGGATATTGCGCCGAAATAAAATATTTGTTGAACAATGGGGCTTTTGTGCAGGGGAGGGCACAACTGGAAAACATTTTCGGAGTTCTGGAGTAAATGAGAGGAAAGTTTTCTACTCATTTCAATTACGAAAAAGACCTCTTTTCTTTGACCTTTGCTGGCAAAATTGGAAGAGGTTTGACCTTTTGCACTATTAACTTGCTTGGGTAAAAATCCCTCCCGCCCCCCAAAATACTTGAACATATAGATTCCAGAAATGTTTTATGTTGTATAAGATTTCAATGATTAAATATAAAACTTTTCCTTAAGATCTCTGGATTTATTAAGAAAACTCAAAAAGTAGATTAATCTTCCACTATGTGATCCATATCCTGCAACTCGGCTGTAAGTGACATATAGGCAGCTATAAAGTGAAATAGAAGAGTCCTGGTCATAGACGTAGACCTCACGATTGCTACTGGTCTGTACCACATAGAAGTAGGCCTCACCATTTGTACTGCTGTCACAGAGGTAGACATCCCCATTTGTACTGCTGTCACAGAGGTAGACCTCCCCATTTGTACTGCTGTACAGAGTAGACTAACCATTTGTACTGCTGTCACAGAGGTAGACCTCCCATTGTATGCTGTAACAGAGGTAGACCTCCCCATTTGTACTGCTGTCACAGAGGTAGACCTCCCCATTTGTACTGCTGTCACAGAGGTAGACCTCCCCATTTGTACTGCTGTCACAGAGGTAGACCTCCCCATTTGTACTGCTGTCACAGAGGTAGACCTCACCATTAGTACTGCTGTCACAGAGGTAGGCTTTACAAGTGCTTCGGGCGCCACATAAAGGTGGGCCGCACTATTGCTGCAGATCTCACATAAACATATGGCTCTTCATTGCTTTTGGCGCCACATAAAGTTAGGCCTCACCATTGATATAGATGCCATACAGAGATAGGCCTCACCATTGCTATTGCTTCCATACAGAGATAGGCCTCACCATTGCTATTGGTTCCATATAGAGAGATAGGCCTCACCATTGCTATTGGTTCCATATAGAGAGATAGGCCTCACCATTTCTATTGCTTCCATACAGAGATAGGCCTCACCATTGCTATTGGTTCCATACAGAGATAGGTCTCACCATTAATACTGGTTCCATATAGAGATAGGCCTCACCATTGCTACTGGTTCCATATAGAGATAGGCCTCACCATTGCTACTGGTTCCATATAGAGATAGGCCTCACCATTGCTACTGGTTCCATATAGAGATAGGCCTCACCATTGCTACTGGTTCCATATAGAGATAGGCCTCACCATTGCTACTGGTTCCATACAGAGATAGGCCTCACCATTGCTACTGGTTCCATATAGAGATAGGCCTCACCATTGCTACTGGTTCCATAAAGAGATAGGCCTCACCATTGCTACTGGTTCCATAAAGAGATAGGCCTCACCATTGCTATTTGGGTTTTCCCTATAGAGATAGGCCTCACCATTGCTACTGGTTCCATATAGAGATAGATCTCACCATTGCTACTTGGGTTTCCCTATAGAGATAGGCCTCACATTGCTACTGGTTCCATATAGAGATAGGTCTCACCATGTATAGTGGTTCCATATAGAGATAGGCCTCACCATTGCTACTGGTTCCATACAAAGATAGGCCTCACCATTGCTACTGGTTCCATAAAGAGATAGGCCTCACCATTGCTACTGGTTCCATAAAGAGATAGGCCTCACCATTGCTACTGGTTCCATATAGAGATAGGCCTCACCATTGCTACTGGTTCCATATAGAGATAGGACTCACCATTGATACTTGTTCCATAAAGAGATAGGCCTCACCATTGCTACTGGTTCCATATAGAGATAGGTCTCACCATTTATATTGGTTCCATATAGAGATAGGCCTCACCATTGCTACTGGTTCCATAAAGAGATAGGCCTCACCATTGCTACTGGTTCCATAAAGAGATAGGCCTCACCATTGCTACTGGTTCCATAAAGAGATAGGCCTCACCATTGCTACTGGTTCCATATAGAGATAGGCCTCACCATTCCTACAGATGTCAGACAGAGGTAGGTCTCACTATTGCTATTGGTTCCATATAGAGATAGGCCTCACCATTGCTACTGGTTCCATATAGAGATAGGCCTCACCATTGCTACTGGTTCCATATAGAGATAGGCCTCACCATTGCTACTGATTCCATACAGAGATAGGCCTCTCCATTGCTACTGGTTCCATACAAAGATAGGCCTCACCATTGCTACTGGTTCCATATAGAGATAGGCCATACTTGCCAACCCTCCCGGTTTTGGCGGGTCACTCACATTAATGGGGGCCGTGCCCCCCCCCCCCCGCCCCGTTTGGGTGGCTTAACCTCCCGCATCTTTAGAGATGCCAGAGGTTATCTGTGTATAGAGGCATCGGGCAGCGTCTCCTGACGCTGCCCTAAGCCTCTGTCCTGTGCCGATGTCCAGCAATGCTCTCCTAGCTTCATAGGAAGCTGCGAGAGCACTGAGGGGGAAGGGGGCGAGGCTTAACGGGAGCCACGAAGTAACGCGCCATTTCCACAAGCAGCTTGTGAAAAAACTAGGATGCCAGCAGGACAGTGAGTGCAGGGATGGCTGTGTGTGTGGGGAGGTGGGTGGCTGACTGCCTGTGAGGCGAGGGGTGTGTGTGCAGTGACTGAGTGCTTATGAGGGGAGAGGTGTGAAGTAGATTTTATTATTTTATTGTTATTAGCTATAGGGGTACTGCCTGGCTAATGGGGGCATCGGCCTGGCTAATGGGGGCTTCTGCCTGGCTAATGGGGGCTTCTGTCTGGCTAATGGGGGCATCTGTCTGGCTAATGGGGGCATCTACCTGGCTATTGGAGGCATCTACCTGGCTATTGGGGGCACTACCTGGCTATTGGGGGAACTACCTGGCTGTAAGGAGCATCTACCTGGCTATTGGGGGCACTACCTGGCTATTGGGGGCACTATCTGACTATTGGGAGCACTACCTGGCTAATGGAGGCACTGTCTGGCTGTAAAGGGCACTATCTGGCTTTTGGGGACAGCTACCAGGCTAGAAGGGGGCATTAACCTGGCTACAGGAGACTACTACCTGGCTACAGGGGGTTACTACCTGGCTACAGGGTTCAAATAGTGCACCGAGATACCTACCTATTGGGGCACAGTTTGGCAGTATTTCCCAGCTCTCCTGGATGCTGAATAGACCATCCAACAGTCCAGGGAAGCTGGGTGACGCCAAAACCCTAATTTAGCTTTCTTCCAGAGCCATTTCACAATTAGGTGGAGTGGTGTGTGGCTTTTCGAAGGGGACGTGGCTCACATGCAAGATGGGCGTGGATATGCAAATTTTGGCACTACGCGCACCGCCCCTTAATATCTCCTGCTTTCTTGCTTTCAAAAGTTGGCATGTATGAGATAGGCCTCACCATTGCTACTGGTTCCATATAGAGATAGGCCTCACCATTGCTACTGGTTCCATACAGAGATAGGCCTCACACACTGTCATTGAGATACTTGCTATGTTCCATAATATTGAGATAGGCCTCACCATTCCTACAGATGTCAGACAGAGGTAGGTCTCACTATTGCTATTGGTTCCATATAGAGATAGGCCTCACCATTGCTACTGGTTCCATACAGAGATAGGCCTCACCATTGCTACTGGTTCCATATAGAGATAGGCCTCACCATTGCTATTGGTTCCATATAGAGATAGGCCTCACCATTGCTACTGGTTCCATATAGAGATAGGCCTCACCATTTCTTCTGCTTCCATTGAGAGATAGGCCTCACCATTGCTACTGGTTCCATATAGAGATAGGCCTCACCATTGCTTCTGGTTCCATATAGAGATAGGCCTCACCATTGTTACTGGTTCAATATAGAGGCAGTCCTCATCATTACGAACAACAATAGGTCCAACATCAATCCTTTATGTTTTTCTAACTTTTATTTATTCCGTGTATATATATAAACTTGCTTGAAAAAGGGGGCAGATTGTCTCCTTAAACATGTGCAGTGTGTTCTGTCCAGTGTCTGGCATCTCCACCAAACCCACAATGGGAATGCAAGCGGAGTAACCTGAATGGCATGAGGGACCCACATTCAGAGAATTGAGTATACCCCTTTTTTTCATTCAACTTTGAAAAAAGAATTTTTGTGACGTGTAATGAAGTTTATATATATGCACGGAATAAATAAATATAAAAAACTTAAAGGATTGATGTTGGACCTATTGTTGATCGTAAAGCTGCAATTGAGAAGCAAAGAGAAGCGTCTGTATGGGTCTATAGTGGTTACTCTATATTAAGAAAGTCTGCAGTAGTTGTTATTTATTTGGAGAGTTTACCATTGCCAACATTAATATTCACAAAAATTGTGATATTTAAGCCCAGCCTCAGAACACCCAAAAATTCCTACTTTGGGGCTGGTTGTGTATAAACCCTTCACATACAGTAATTGTCATGCCAAAACCGGGCTTGCTGGCAGGTAGGCTATTGCTGATACATAGTGCTAGGCCTCTCTATTGCTAATAGTGCCACATAAAGGTAGTCCCCCACATTGCTATAGTATGGCTCGTCATGGGTATTGGTGGGACATCCATTGTGGGAAAACTGTTTGAGGGACTCATAAGGGACTACATACAGGAATATGTGGCTGAATATAATATTATAAGTGATTTCCAGCATGGTTTTACTAAGGACAGAAGCTGTCAGATGAATCTGATCTGTTTTTATGAAGAGGTGAGTAGAAGTCTGGAAGCGGGGCATCTGTGGATATTGTGTTTTTAGACTTTGCAAAGGCGTTTGACACTGTCCCGCATAAGCGCTTATTGGGTAAAGTCTATTGGGCTAGAAATAACAAGTGTGTAATTGGATTAAAAATTGGCTGCTGGATCGTCCTCGGAGAGTGGTGGTAAATGACTCCTATTCTGAGTGGTCCCCGGTTGTGAGTGGTGGCCCCAGAGCTCAGTATTGGGTCCTCTTTTATTCAATGTATTTATTAATGATATAGTAGAGGGGATCAATAGCACTGTTTGTTTTATATTTTTGCAGATGACCCCAAGCTATGCAGGGTAGTGCAATCAATGGAAGATGCTCATAGATTGCAAGCAGAACTGGACACACTGAGTGCTTGGGCATCCACTTGGCAAATGAGGTTCAATGTGGATAAATGTAACGTTCTGCCTCTGGGTAGAAATAATCTGCAGGCATATGTCGTCGGGGGAGACAAACTTGGAGAATCGCTGGTTGAGTAAGATCGGAGCGTTCTTGTGAATCTGAGACTACAGAACAGCATGCAGTGTCAATCAGCTGCCTCTAAGGACAGCAGGCTGTTGGTGTGTATTAAAAGAGGCATGGACTTGTGGGACAGGGATGTAATATTACCGCTGTATAAAGCACTGGTGCGGCCTCACATGGAATATGCTATTCAGTTCTGGGCTCCAGTTTATAGAAGAGATGTAATGGAGCTAGAGAGAGTGCAAAGACGAGCAACCAAACTTATAAGAGGAATGGAGCATCTTAGAGGAGAGGATGAAAGAATTAAACTTATTTAGTCTTGAGAAAAGACGGCTCCGGGACACATGATTAATGTATCTCAGAGTGTAACTGGCCCTGACAAACGGGATGGTGAAAAACTATTTCATGTAAAACCCTCAAAATACAAGAAGACATTCCCTTCGTCTGGAGAAAAGAGGATTCAGTCTCCTGAGGAGAAAAGTGTTCTTCATCATGAGAAATGTGAATCTGTGGCATAGCCTGCCTGAGGAGCTGGTCACAGCAGGAACAATTGAGGGTTTCAAGAAAGGCTTAGGTAACTACTTACTACTAAATAATATTAATAGTTATGTAGCTGTATAAAATGTCTAGATCCAGTCTGATGTCAATTTTGGGAGCAGAAATTAAATATTCAGCATGGGCAGATTGGTTTTTGTCTTATGGGTTCCAAAGTCTTCATCAGTAGGGGAAACTAAGCTTAAAAATTCCCTATCCCCCTCCCTTCAATCACATCTTTCCTCATCCTTGGTTGAACTTGATGGACATCTGTCTTTATTCAACCATACTAACTATGTAAATATGTAACTATAAAGTTAGGCCCCACCACCATTGTCCCTAGCACTAAATAGAGGTAGGTCTCACCACTGCTATTGGTGTCATACAGAGATAGTGTAGGCCTAACCATTGCCATCAGTACTAATAAAGGCCTCAGTACTAGTATGGGTGTGATGCACAGGTAGGCCCTGCCATTGTTGTTGGACCCCACTGTCTTCCACTGGAATAGTCAGTCCAGTCCTAAAGATGTTGATGGTCCTTTATCTTACTTTCTTTATCATAGATTTGTACATCTTGGAAAGAAAAGGTATCATGAATTTCTTAGATGATTGCTGAAGGAACAGGAGCCTAAAAAGTGGCCATTACTAATAGATGCAGATATTGACAACTGCACAGTCAAAAACATTAGACCAGCAGGTGCTACCAAAAATGTAAAAGACCACCTTAATGGGTCATCTGAGGAGAGATATTTCTTTCTTGGTTAAGCCACCAATATGTGATTGGTGGGGGGCCAACCACAGTGATCTGCATTGATCAGTCATATCATAAGGTTTCTGGTCTACTTTCTGAGAGGTTGCATAATTGACCTACTATAGTCATTGTCCAGCTGCCGGGGGAAAGCCACCTGAGATAATTTTTCTCAGTGTTCGACAAGATGGTATAGGGGTTCTCCACCATGTCATTGCCAAGGGGTCAATTAGCCGGAATGGTCAGGAAGAGGGGACTAGATGGGTGCTCTAGTGGAAAAGGGTTGGCTAGACCCCATAAGGAACTATATAGAAAATCCACGGCACTCCAATGTGATGTTAATTCCGTAGAAATAATGATTAATACAGCAGATTAAGATTATAGAAACAGGTGGTCCAGATTACTGCACAATATTATTTTGCCCATCTATCATTACCCGTTCCTACAGATACTCATCATCCTCGGGTCCACATCATCTATTGCCTTTACGGATATCCTTTTCTTATATATATCTGTGATGTCACTTGATAAAGGCTCTACTTAACCGAAACATTGATAATCGACATCTATGACATTTGTTTGACAATCGACACCTATGAGACGTGTTGTTACATTGATTCTTGTGCAGTAATCTGGATCACCTGTTTCTATTATCTTAATCTGGTGTATTAATCATTACATTATACTGAATTAGGATCACATTGGAGTGCCGTGTATTTTCTATATATGGCTAGGGGATCATGTTAAGTAGATGGACACATGACACTGGCAGTCAATGGCGGGGGTCATGGGTCAATGCAGTAGCTTGCCCAATTTATGGGTTGTTTTTGTGCAATTAAAGGGGCTTTGCCACAAAGTAAAATAGACGTGGGAAGCTTGCAAATTAAATAATAAACATTTTCACCATTCATCAATATTAAAAATTCTGGACCGTTTTTGTTTTAGCTGCTCCCTTAGTATCTCCAGGGGATACGACCAGTAAAGAGAGCTTCTCAGTACTGGTCGCACCTGCTCAGACATCACCTCTCTTCTCAGGTAGCTACTGAGTGTTTAAACCCCGGGTGCTGTCATTCTACTCCTGTCCTTTGGACTAATTAGTAATAAGTCAAACAGTGCAAATAAAAAAAAAGAAACCTCAATCAGGTCTGTGCATTGATAAAGAGGAAAAAAAAAACACAGGTTAAGTTCCTGCAGGGATTTGAACCTCGGACCCTTGTGCTGTAAAGCAAAAATTTTACCTCTGAGCTACATTGTAGCTACTTACAATTCTATACATAAACAGACCTTTCTTTGACTACAAAGAGGAAAGGTCTGGTGATGTCATCCTGCTGGGTCACATGATAAGCAATTCAAACAGATCACACACTCCCCCTTCTGAGCACACAGAGCTGAAGAGTTGGATGCAGGAGGTATGAAATGAGATCGTGGCAAAACCCCTTTAAATTATACTGAATTAGCATCACATTGGAGTGCCGTGGATTTTCTATATATGGGTAGGGGATCATGTTAAGTAGATGGACACTGGCAGTCAATGGCTGTGGTCATGGGTCAATGCATTAGCTCGCCCAATTTATGGGCTGTTTTTGTGCAATTAATAGATGTATTTTATCTGCTGTTTAGTGTCTTGGACCCCAAAACCAAATTTGTAACAGGTCCCCCCACTAAAAGGTGCCATTTATAACACTGGCGTGTTCATGTAATTGTAATACATTTGTAGGTTTTATAAGTTATAAAAAAGCGGCCTTTGTATGTATGACTGACAGACACATGAAGGAGTGCCCAGCGCAAGAGAGCTCCCATCAAGATAAAAATAAATCTCTTATCACTGGTGGTATGTGCAGCATGAGAAGTGTCTCGCTGACTGAAGGTATGTCTGATTGATGACATTTTTACTGCAACTCTCTGTTTATTGATTGTCACAACCATTCAGGTTCACTAGGGATAATTTCCGCTTCTATCCTCCCCTTCTTCAGCTTCATGCTTGGCTTGAGAAGAAAGTTAAGCCTTTGGGAACCAATTTGCTTTGCTCCGATAAGTTTAAACGCTAGATATATTTTATCAACAGGCACCAGAATCGGAGTCTCAGTGTTATCCAATGGATGGAAAGACTCATAGGTAATACGAGAGACAGACAGACAGACAGACAGGCAGGTAGAGAGATAGATGGATAGACAGATAAGTATTAGGTAGACAGATACAAATATATTGGTGTTTTTTGTGGCAAAGAAACTGTTGACGCCCTATTCTCTATATGAATTAACTGTAATACACCAAAATTAGGCCCATTATACACCAAGCATGACACATTTGAATGCGCCTAAAGCATTAAATAAGTTAGCAATGATACGCTATGTGCCTAAATTATGCAATGCACCTCGATAAGTGCATCAATTTTACAAAGCAAGGTAGACCGCACGCCAGATTCGTTCATTCAGACGCACTTTACACAGATTTAATGCACCTTAAAACTAGCATGGTGTTGCCTCTTTTTGGACATATCGCACTAAATTATCCCACCTCCTCCCAATAGATGCCCACGCCCAACTGTTCAGTGTTTCACAACTTTTTGCACAACTTTCTGATGTCTAACAAGGAGCTTAATGGCAAAAGTCATGGCAAACAGGTGTTTGATCCCTGAATCACCCAATAAATTTAGGGGATCAATTTGAATTGGGATTTAAACAGTCCTCCTCATCATGCTGTTCACACTGTGACACCATGCGACCAAGACAGCACCTTACAACTGATCAACTGTACCTCACCATTGCGAGGCTTCAAGCAGGATGCTCTCAGACGAAGTGGCCACTGAGCTTAGAGTGACACAGAGTGTCATCAGCAGGTTGTATCAGAGATACAGAGAGACTGGAAGAGTCACAGAAAGGCAAAGATGTGGCTATCCTTTGACTCCATCACACACTGGTGACGGCTTCATTGTAACTAATGCCCTGCGGAACCGGATGATGTATGCCATACAACTCAGGGCACGTTAAAGGTAGGTGAGAAGCACCAAGTATCACGTCAGACTATTCATGACCATTTATATCATTGTGGTCTGTGTGCTAGATGACCGGCAAGGGTACCTGACCTGGCTGATGCAGCGTTCTCCTTGATGTCTCCACCGTTGGTGGCTATAATTTCTGCTCAGAGTGAATCAACTTTTATCACTGAACAGCACTGAGGAGCACTGGTCCCTCGTCCAGTGTAGATGTTCCCTGGCCCATGCAAGACGATGATGGCTGTACCTGGAGGTGTGGTCAGGATTACTTGCCGGTCCACACTGATGTAAACGGTCACGAATGGTCTGACGTGACACTTGGTTGCCTCTCACCTCCCTTAAACGTGCATGGGATGAGGACGTCACTTCCTGCTGTGTTATCAGCTGCACAGGAGCTTTTTAATGTTTCTTACTGGCAAACTTTAAGTTTAAGTCTGTAGCCTTGTGCCCTGCTGTTTAGACCCTTCCATCACTAATGTCCCTCTAACAGGCTCAGCTACAAAAAGAAGGGCTGACATGCCAATCACTGCTGTAGAACCACCCACAGCTGAACATGAAGTGGGTAACTTGAAGCTGGGAGGAAGGCTTTGTAAAATAGCATGGTGAGAACACCCCTTTAAAGGTCTACTCTTAGAACAAACCAAGAAGGTATGATCCATGGTAACACCACTCTGGGACCCCCAATCATCAGACTGAAGGAGCAGCGGTACTCATTGAAAGGCTGCAGCCCCTTCTCTGCAGTACCTGAGAACAGCATAGAGTGACTGTGCCTAGTATTGTAGTTCTACCTCATGTGAATTGTGCTGAGTTTTACAGTAAAGGGAGGACGCACTCTAGCAGGCCCTGCTGCCCCTTTATTCTGCTGATCCCACCAATCATTAAAGGGGTTGTCTCACTACAAGGATTGCTTTTTATGTTAAAGATCTTGCAAAAAAAAAAAGTCACTTTGCAATATGTGTCCATTAACAGTGTCCTACCTATTCCTAGATATCCCCTCTTGTATGGGCTGCATCAGCTCCTCAGGTCGCTATAGCTACAGACCTGTTTGGTCTCTCCTGATAGGCTTCCAGCACTGGTTGGTATAGCTACAGACCTGGCTTCTACTGCAGCCTAGTAGAAGCCAGTAAACACGCCCCTGAATTCAAAAGGAAACCAAGAAAACAGGACTGAGGTAAGATGAATCAATGTAGTGAGACAACCCCTTTAAGTTATAAGGGTAAACCATCAATAAAACCCCTTTATTTCTCATTCATATGTTCCAGGAATTCATATTTTTGTGCCTATGAGCTCCGAGTTCATTTACTAAGCTCCCCCAACATGTTCCTACACACACAAAAATGTACTACCGCTTTATGTAAATTCACTCCATATGTGTTCAATATGCCAGTCTCAGCATTAATATGCAGCATTGTTATTTATCAGACCTATCATACAGACTTCCCATGCTGTATCCTGTTCAATGAATAAAACATATGTGACCTGGAGTGTACTGCTCGGCAGCGGAAGGTGGGAAGATCGCAATGCAACTCGCTTTACAAGAGTCACAAAGTCACTTTAAAGAGCAACCAGAAACTAAAAGTGGAGCTGTCATGTTGAAAATGCTGTTTGATCTGCCAGCATCCTGTTCTGGTGCCGGAGGAGCTGAGCAGAGTGATACATTGTTTTATGGGAAGATATTTAGTATATCTTGCTATTTATTGCTCTAAATCCCTGTGCATTCTGGGCTCAGGAGTCCAGTGGGCGGTCCTATACATATGGGTGCGTATACAGAAACAAACTGTCAATCACTGAGTAGGACTAATATGGATGGAACCTCAAAGGGGCTCTACATCCTAGTGGGGGTCTCCAAATTATCCTAGGATATAAAGGTTGCTGCACCGAGAAAGAGATCACACCAAACACTCCAGTTGATCTGAATACACTTTTTGTCTTTATTCTCAAAATGGCAGGTTTTATACTCCTTTGTGTTAGAGAGATAAGGAAGCATCACATGGGCCTAGATGTTAGTCTGTGATTGGCTACATCCTTATTTGGGACATACTCCCTTTAGCTCAGGAATGTCCGAACCTTGGGTGTAGTCCCACAAGGAGACGCCATCTCGAATTATACAGCAGTTGTCTCTATAAGCGTAATATGTAGTGGCCATTTTAGAAGCACATTAGAGAAAAGAGCTATACAGGCAGCTTTTACGTGCCATAATATAAAGGCACATGTTATACTAACTAATACAGTAAAATGGAGACACAAAGGATCACACATACAACACCTTTGTTCCGATCCACAACAGGACCTCCCACTGGACTCCCCAGTCCAGAATGAGCAGATATTTTGATCCATAAAGTACACTAAGGCCGTGTTCACACGGCTTATTCCCGACGGATTTGTGAGCGCAATCCGGCTCACAAATCCGCCGTGAATAAGGGGCGGGACGGGGGCAGGGCCGGAGCGCGGTGGGGGCGCCGCTCCCCGGCCCCATAGACTTGCATTTTCCACGGCGCATATTGCGCCTGGATAATGTGCATGTCACTTTCTCCCCCCGCGGCGGATTCGCCGAGCGGTAAGGAGCGACGGAATCCACTGTTCTCTATGAGAGCAGTGGATTACCGTAATGACTCAGACGGATTGGCGCCGTACTGCAGCGCAAATCCGGCGCGCAGTACGGCGCCAATCCGCGGCAAAATAAGCCCTGTGAACGAGGCCTAAGGAGACATATATGATCGGGTTTTTCACCCTTTTCTGGCGTAAAATGCGCCAAACTGCTTTATTCACCCATACAGCAACGTTTCAGCTCAACAATAGAGCCTTTTTCAAGCCTTGTTGAGCTGAAACGTTGCTGTATGGGTGACTAAGGCCATGTCCCCACGGCACGGGTTTTCGGATGGTTTTTCATCCGGTTTGCGGTTTTTCAGACCGCCTGAAAAAACGGCCGAAAATGAGCACAATTGTGCTCTATGGAAAACCCGTGCAGCAGTCCCCACTGCACGGGTTTTCCGTCCGACTGTTTTGTCGCCGGCGGTCCGGCGGCAAAACATACACCAGGCACCATCTTCCGTCCGGTTTCCCGACGGAATATGTGCATGTCTATGGGAGGGGGGAGGGCTATTCTCCGCTCATCGCGGAGAAAAGCCGCCCCCCCCGCGGCCGTGGGGACGGCCGCAAAACAGGACACATAACGTATTTGTCCTGTGCCGTGTAAACGGCCCCCAAAGCACCGATTTTTCACGTTTTTATTCTAATTGGAGTGCTGTGGATTCTTTGGATTTGTTAATTGTGGGTTTTTTGGTCAATACCCCTCTGCTGGCACCCATTTTTCTTGATATTCTTTTTCGAGTTCTGCAATAGTTTCTCTTTTTTTATAATGAATGTGTTGGGCGCATTGTTCGTAAGACTCAACACTTTTTAATGCACCTAACATGAAGGGGTGTTCTGGGGATGTTCTGGGGGCGTCGCACCACACTGGTAATATTAGACACTTATATGAATGTGGTTCAGCAAAACTAGGCGCATTACTGCTCGGACAGGCAGACCTAGCTCAATGTGCTCTGCCTGAGTCTGAGAAGCTGAAGTGGAGCTAGATTTGCTGTTAAGGAAAAAAATTTCTAATATTTCTCAACTTCCACCAGCACAATAATAAAAAGTAATTTATGATAATTATCAAACTATATCAAAGAAATTTATTTACATCCAATACAAATTTTTATCATATAAAATTAATATAAAAATATATAATATCCCAAAAATAGAAAAATATCTCCTATAAAATGTATTTAAAATGAATAGAATCTAAAACTAATTTTACATTAAATAACCCACTGATGTTGTTTTTCAGATTTTTAATTTCTACTACATTAAATTTGAAATTTATTTTTGCTGCTCTCACTCTTTATTGTCACAGGTGCCCCTGCGAACCTCGTCCCGGGTCGCACGCGCACCCGTGCTCCCTCCGCAAGCGGCACCGCTGCCCGCATGTCGGGCAGCGGGCGCGCTCACTCAGCCGGCCGGGTCCCTGCCCACTTACCCGGCCGCGCTCCTGCTGCAGCTCCAGCCTCCCGGGGCGCGCGTCCCCGCTCCTTACAGCGCGCTCTGGCTCTGTGAAATTTAAAGGGCCCACGCACCAGTAATTGGGTTTTGCCGGTCGCTGCCCTTATTTAAGCCTGCCCCTTCCTGAATCTTGTGCCGGATCTTTAGTGGCATTGCCTATTGAGAAAGCGTTCCTGAGTCTTGTCTGATTACCGTGTACCGTACCGTTTGCCTCCGTTCCTCGACCACGAATCTTGCCGCCTGCCCTGACCTTCCTGCCAGTCCACGACCACGAATCTTGCCACCTGCCCTGACCTTCCTGCCTGTCCACGACTACGAGCCTGCCTTCCGATTTTGTACCACGCTACACCTCGGCTGCCTCCGCATGCAAGTCATGTCAGGGGTAGCGACCTGGTAGCCTCACGCCGCAGCAAGTCCATCCCACTTTGCGGCGGGCTCTGGTGAAAACCGGGACCTACTTAGATTCCGTTCCCTGGCGAGGCTTACACCAGCGCTTGCGGTGGTCTAGAGGATCCACTACTACCGACTGTGACATTTATTCTACATACGGCACAGCACAGGTGTTGCTGGGACCTGTGGTCCACCAAGCAGGATCAGTACCATAGTTTCTATTCACTGACATGCTATTCTAATGACTTTTCTTTTACTTCCAGCCTGTCTATAGCCTTTATACATGTTTGGCGCATTATTAATGCTCCTAAGTTTCGTAATGCACCAAACACACAGGCGAGGAGTGATGAACTTTAGACGCCATTTATAATTGCACAAAAACCACTTTCATACATTCAGGCGCATTATACACTGATAAATAGGTGAGAAAATAAACTTTGATCCGCCTAGTTCCATTCATGTCTCCCTAAATTACATTAATTATTCTGAACTACAAATCAAGCTGCTCAGCTCCTCTGGCTCTATGACATGATGCTGGTAGGGCTGATGGCATGTTTTATGTGACAGGTTCCCTTTGTAGGGGCTGTTTGGTTTAGAAATATTATATAAGGAAATTTAGAATAAGAGATGTCAGGTTATCATTCAGGACCCTTTAGATCTGCATTTCCATTGTGGAGGACCCAACATGTCTGTATGTATCATGGACAGCCCATTGGTTCCAAAAGAAACTGTGTAATGCTTTATTTCTACCTTGGAGGCGCTGCAGGAACATTGAATACATAAAACCAGGTTCTTGCACAGACTTAAGTTCCTTGGGCCCAGCAGATGACAATATTCTGAGAGCTCACCCTCTATCTATACAGGTTATTTTAATGGCAAATTTTACGTACTTTTTGTAAGGCCACTTTAAAATAATCATTGAACTTAAGATTGTCTTCTGCTAGACCAGTGGCGTCAAACTCAAATCTGGCCTGCAGTGTAATTATATTTGGCCCGCAGGGACAACTGATAAGATATGAGGAGTTCACAGGGAGAAAGGAGGCTCTGAAGCCTCAAAACTCCTTCCAGCTCCTTCTCAGCCTCAGCATCTCAGCCGGCAGCAGGGTACTCCAAACAGAGACGCCGTGCAGCAGATAAGAAGGGACCACGGGGCAGGAGAAACAACTCAGATAGCGGGAGAACTGATAAAATAGGAGGAGCTCACAGGGAGAAATGAGGATCCAGAGCCTCAACACTTAATCCTTCTACCTCCTTCTCAGCCCCAGCATCTCTGCAGGCAGCAGGGTACTCCCAACGGAGACGGTGCACAGTGCAGCAGATAAGAAGCTCTGTGAAGACCACAGGACACAGTAAGTTAACTGCCTACGTTCAGTGCAAATAAAGTGGGTACTGGGCTGTTTCACTGGCCCTAGGAGCATACCAGAACATATGGCAATGGGAGAGAAAAGCACTTGAGGAAACAGACAGGGTTCTGTCCTGCTGCAGCAACACAAAGGAGATGAGCAGCATGACATCTTTCATCTCCCACATACAGTGTCTACTAACCCCCAGATGAGAAGGAAAAACGTCATCAATTGTAGACATTTTTTCAGTAAATATTGAGGTTGTCCCGCGACTTTGTCCAAGTTTTTGGCCCACTGTGTATCTGAGTCTGACTCCCCTGTGCTAGACCTTTGATGTCCTGACTTAGAGAAAACTAGGGTATCAGAACAAAGCGGAGAACCTCTTCATGAAATAATTAGTACACACTTTTGGTGAAATGCTTTTGGTTAAAGGGATTGTTGGAAAACAGAAAAAGGGCTTCTCCTATATAAAGGGGTTTTGCCACAATGTAATGTTGACGTGGGATCCTCCAAAATGGGTATTTAATCACTTTTCTAAATATATGTCATTACAAAAAGTGAAGCCTCTGAGAGCAACAGCATTGCTCAGTCCCCCTTAGTTTCCTGACAGTTTACATGAGACACAACCAGGACACTGACAGGAGCTGATCTGGCCGCGCTTGCGTGTTTGCACTTCTTATCTGATGACAGGGAACATGAACGAGCTTTGGAGAGACTGGGGAGAAAAGTGCCGTGTATGAGGCTGTCTGCTGTATAGAGAATCCACTAGTTGTAAAGTAATTATTTGAGTAAACATTACAGACGCTCCCTGCTTCCTCGCTCTCTGCTCACCCCCCCCTTTCTCTTCCCCGTGATTCAGCATGCTGAGTTTATCTTCTCTCCTGAGCAGATAAGAGGTAAGGAACTCACTTTTTGGCATTCTCTTTAAGAAAAAGCGTTGGCTGTGACTGGTATTGAAGGTTATCTTATGTTGAATGAATGGGGCTAGTCTGTAACACCAGACTCAACCTATAAGCAGAATGGCACTGTTTCTTGATGGTTGTAGGCTTGTTTTTTCTAATTTTATACAAACACTTTATTAATAGAGGGTCACTTAAAAGTATTAACCACTTTCTTTCTCCTCTGTCCCCTTAGCTCATTTAGTAATGAGCAAGAGAGAAAACTCCTAAAAGGGGTTTTAAGGGACTTTTTATTTGTTATAGAGCTGACAACTTAATTATATTCAGCTTTGTAATTGATACTGTTTACATGTTCTGCTTTGCAAAACCAGACAGAGAGCCCTTTACTCCCCTCCTTCCTGTTCCCTCCATACCATGTGACGTCCATTGATCACATGGCCTCAATGGATGTTTTGACATCACTCAGTGGGTGTGCTTTGAAGCCAGGCTCAGCTCAAAAACACTCCCTATAGAGGGTGTGACCTGAGCAGAGAAAGATCTGACTGCATATAGTGAGGTAATTTTCTCTTGCCAGTCTCAGCAGCAGGAGTGATTAAAGGGGAGAGGGAAATGTTTGTTAGCTCTGATTCAATTACTATTAGTAATGAAAGCAGTAAACAGTCTTACAAAAGCTTGGGGGTTGTGTACTGTACAACTGTGTGATGCCACATCCCCTACAGCAGGCACACAGCTTCCCCATGATCAAAAACTGATTGGTGTGGGGGATGTGACATCACCCTGCTTCCTTGGATGCTAGCTTGGCTATCCAATGTACAAGAAAGCTAGGTGTTGCCACATTCCCCATGGCAATCAGAGTTACAATGATGGGATAGCTGTGTACCTGCTGTGGGTACAGCATATACATAGAAATATATAAACCAAAGTATATATTTGTACACGTAATAAATATATTATATTCTGAGTAAAGGATTTTTTTTAACATCTTACAATCTGTTTGATGCAAGCATGATAACACAGCCTGCTGCAGGAAACCAGAAAGTAAACTGGAGCAGAGATGTAGGGGCATGAGGTGTACATGTCTGAGAATGATGATGTAAAGGTGTGCAGGGCTGGGCTCAACAGTGCTAGGAGGATTAGGGGGTGGGTGCCCTAGATTGTAACTGCAATGGAATCTGGGACTTGTAGGAAAAATATGCAACAGAACTACTGACACTCCCAAAAGCAGGAAGTTTCACTGATCTTATGATAGATGAATAAGGAGGTAAAAGAAAAGAAACACATGAAGGTAGTAGAATATCTTTACTTTTCCATATAATGCTGTTTACAGTGTTCTATATAATCTCTAAACTCACAGATAACCCCTGTAAGAATATACAATATGTGCTTTATCCTATAACCACCAGCTCCATAACATGCATGCTCTGCTTGGTTGAGTGTGCATGTTATTTTTTTCACTAGGGGAAAGTGGATACAAGCTATTAGCAAGCCAACATGCCCCAACCTTCTGTTTGTTCAATATCTGATATACACACTAGACAAATATCTATGGACTTCTTTAGCAAACTTGCTAACAGTCCAAATTTTTTTGGGACAATCCCACAAACCTGCTTCCAAAAGGGGCAGAGTCTATGCAAACCCCAAAATTTGGTATTGTAGGCAGTGTCAGACTGAGCTGCCTAGAGTCCACTGTTAGAGTTAATTCTAGGGGACCACCAGTTTAGTTATCTCTGGGACCACCAGTGGAGTTTATTTTGGGGGCTCAACCTGTAGGTACTATAATTAAATGTACAAACCTTCTATACTCTACCTCTTGCTTTTTGCCTCGCTTTCTCTGCTTTTCTGCTTTTCCTGAGGATGCAAAAGTTGTTGAAAACCAATTTTAGTTCTGCCATGCTCAGGGGCAAACCGGGGGTTTCCCCTGCTCCCTGATATTAGGCCATTTCAACTGAGTACTGAGCTTAAAGAGAACCTGTGACCTCTCCTGATTTGTCTGCTCTAGTAAATCCTTGTGTTCCCTGTGAAATAACATTTCTGGAGCATCTCCTCTTATAACTCTGTCTTGTGCTGTTTCTCTGTTATTCCTTGTGGAAATGTATTACTGAATCAGACAAATGGGTGTTACTATTCCAGTTTTCACATGGATGTGTCCCTGCCAATACTGCGTGTTAGCAATGATTGGACAGTGCCAGATTGTCAAGAAAACACCCTCAATAGGCAACACCCAGCTGACAGATTTAGTAATATATTTCTAGAAGGAACAACATAGGAACAGCACAACATAGAACACAAGGATTTACTACAACAGACATTTCAGAAGATGTCACAGGTCCTGTTTAAATGTCCGAATTTTGACTATTTTAATACTAGTAAGAATACCTTTAGAGGGTTCAGTTATAATCTATGGGGTACACCAGCAACAAGTGTTTGATTCCTCAGAACCACCACAGCAGAAATAAGGTATTACACTGTTCCAATTGATACAAATGGGTGGACTGTGCTATACTGGGGTCTCAAAGACATGCACACTCAACCAAGCAGAGCATGCAAGTTATGGAGCTGATGGTTATAGGATGAAGCACATATTCTTAAGGGGTTATCCAAGAGTTTAAAGATTTCATAGAACACTATAAACAGCATTTATATGGAAAGGAACACGTTTTCCCTGAGGCTTTCATCTGCGGCCTGTGGGTCACAGGTGCTCCTCTAGGATGTTGGGGAGGACAGAGGGGGCTCCCTCCATCAGCACCCTACTGTGCAATTGCAGGGTACCAATGGTTGGCATGATGGACAGAGGCCTAACAACAGCCTGCCAGGCCCTGTCTGGAGGGAGGGGCTGACAGGTTGTCTGACAATTGGCATTATAGATTGCAGCATAGTCAGTGATAGCTTAGTCTCGTATTGACACAAGTAAAAAAAAAAAAAAAAGTAAAAGAAAAAAATAAAATGAAGTAAAAATCACGAACCACTCTTCCCCCATTCTAAATGTTTGTTACCACCAAAAAATAAAAATGAAAAAAAAAAGTAGATATTTGGCATTGCCATGTGCGTAACGACCTGGACAATGATTTTGTATTCTATCGAAATTGAAAGGAATGTGGTCCCTGAATTTCAATTTTTTATGTGTGGCCCATTTACCTGGCTGAGTTTTAGACTCACACTCCACTTTCCTGAATGAAGAGGCCCCTATAACACAGAATTCATTAATCGGGTATCTGGGTTTGCACTTGCTAAATCGGACAATCCCATAATATTTATTGTGAATGAAAGCGGTCTTGTTCCTGAAGCATTGTGTGTGCGTGAGCTGGCACAGGCTTGTCATGAGCGCTCTACTTCCCCTGCACTTGTAAATATTCAATATGTTATTAACCATTGATAGAGGCTATCGAGGTGGATGACAAACTGGTTGATATGGATACCAGTCACAAATAGCACATTCTGAATCACTGCTAAACCATCTACCTGTTGGAACAGAATTAAGTACTTGTCAGAGTGGAATGTTCTAATCAGGATCTTGACATTGGAATCCTTCAACTCCATCCAGGGGAAAACCTACATCCCAAATATTGGAGACCAAACAGAATTAGGGCAGTGTTGCAAGGAGATGGCTGGTACATTGTAAAAAAGACAATGAGGGTTATGTTTAGCACCTGCTAATGATTGACATGGAAGGTTACCATTTACTATGATATGGAGAACAGTGTATCGCAAGGCATTATGGGAAAGGAGCTGAGAAGCTCTAGCGCCCTCTTTTGGATGTAACAAATCCTCAGTTTGCTTTTGACCCCTGATCTTTTGAAAGCCAAAAAGGGATTTTTAGCCAAGCCAGCATCACTCATCTGTAGACAGCCGTTTCGGGGTTTTGCCCCTTGTCAGTACAGAGCAGAGCGATGCTGGCTTGGCTGAGTGGGAGGCAATGAGTAGCTCAGAAAGGGACAATCTCTCCTTAGGGAGAGCACCTATATAGGTGTGTGGAGATTCGAAATCGCCTTTTTGCACTCCACGAACACCTCATTGCCTCCCACTCAGCCGAGCTAGCATCGCTCAGCTCTGTACTGAAGAGGGGCAAAACCCCGAAACGGCTGTATACAGATGATTGATGCTGGCTTGGCTAAAAATCCCTTCTTGCTTTCCAAAGATTCAGTGGGTCAAAAGCAAAGTAAGGATTTGTTATATCCAAAAGAGGGGGCCTAGAGCTTTTAATTTCCTTTCCCATAATGCCTGTGATAAAGCAGATGATTTGTGGCGTGCAAAAAGGCCATTTCGAATCTCCACACGCCTATATAGGCGCTCTCCCTAAGGAGAGATCTTCCCTTTCTATGGAGAACAGTGATAAGAGCCTTTTTTACAGACCGATTATCATTCAAACAAATTTTCTTAGAAAGGTTCGTTCCCAAGATCTACCCCATGTAAGAGTCTCTGTGATAGGCTGATAAACAATCAAATGCAAGCTCATCAGCCAAACAAATGTTCTTAGGAAGGTTTATCCCAAGATTGCCCACATGCTGAAGGCCCTGCGATCAGCTTATGAACAAGCAAATTAATCATTGACAAAACAAAAGTTCGGTCCTAAGAGCTGCCCTATTAAGAGGCCCCGAGATCAGCTGATAACCAATCAAAGATCATCAGCCAAACAAATTTTCTTAGAAAGGCAAATTTCCAATACTTTCACTATGTGATAGGCCCTGCATCACGAAAACTCCAAGCAGATCATCGGATGAACAGAATTTCTAAAGAGAGTTCATTCCCAAGAACTGCCTCATGTAACAAGCCCTCAGTCGATGAACAAGCAAATTCTAAATCATTGCCCACAAATAGGTTCCAAGGAAAGTTTGCTCCCAAGATTTGCCCTTTGTAGAAGACTCTATAATTAGCTGATCAACAATCAATTGCTAAATTATGGACCAAACAAATGTTCTTACAAAGGTTCACTCCCAAGTATTGCTCCATTGGAAAAGCCCTACAACCAGCCGATGAACGCTCAAATGCACGATCATTGGCCAAACAATTAAGCTTTGTTCAATCATTTTTAAGACTTTCACATGTGCAGAATGCTCCGCAGCTGATTAACGATCAAATGCTAGATCATCCAAGTTCCAAGTAAAAGTCCATTCCCGAGAACCTCCGCCGGCAAAAAGCCCTCGGTTGATAAACAATAAAATGCTCATCATCATCCAAACACGTGTTCTTAGAAAGTTTTTCCCCATGTAAAAGGCTCTGAATGATCAAATGTGAGATCATCAACCGGACAAATGTTGTTAGGAAGGTTTATCCCAATATTTCTCCTATTCCAGATGCCCTGTGATCAGATGATAAATGAGCAAATAGATCATTGACAAAAACAAATGTTACTAGGAAGGTTCAGTCTCAAGAGCTGCCCCATGTAAAAGGCAGTGTGATCAGCTGATAAATAATGAAATGCAAGATCATCGGCTGAACAAGTGGTTTTAGGAAGGTTGATTCCCAATATTTTCTCTATCTGGAAGGCCTTGCGATCAGCTGATAAGCTATGAAATGTTGGATCACCGGCCGAACAAAAGATCTAAGGTAAGTTCGTTCCCAAGAACTGCTTCATGTAACAAGCCCTCAATCGATGAACGAGCAAATGCTAAATCATCGGCCAAACAAATGTTCCTAGGTAGGTTTGTTCCCAAGAACTGCCCCATGTTAAAGGCCTTATGATCAGTCGATGAACGATCAAATGCTAATTCACGGGCCGAACAAATGTTGTTAGGAAGGTTCATTCCAAAAGATATCCCTATGCAGAAGGACCCGTAATCAGCCAATGAACGAGCAAATGCTAAATCATTGGCCAAGCAAATGTTCCTAGGAAGGTTTGTTCCCAAGAACTGTCCAGTGTAAAAGGCCCTGTGATCAGTCGATGAACGAGCAAATGCTACATCATTGGCCGAACAAATGTTCTTACAAAGGTTCATTCCCAAGAACTGCCCCAGATAAAAAGGCCTCAGTTGATACACGATCAAATGCTAAATTATCGGCCGAACACGTGTCCATAGGAAGGTTTTGTCTCATGTAAAAGGAAGGTTCTTAGTAAGGTTTTTTTTTTTTTTTAAACATATTTTATTTGATTTTCATATATTTTTGATTTACAACATGGAGTCAAATCAGAGGAATTATTCCAACAAGAAGAAACGAGCACATATACATCTTAGTAAGGTTTATCAGCTGATGAATGAGCAACTAATAAACCATCAACCGAAGAATGGTTCTTGGGAAGGTTCATTCCCAATAACGGCCCTATATTAAAGGCCCTTCGAACAGTCAATTAAATGCTAAATCATCAGCTGAGAGCACCTTTTATCCGGGGGTAAAAATAATGGGTGTGTTAAAGCTGGGGAGATGTACTGTAATGTATAATGAAGATGAATGGCCATCTTGTACGTTATAAACGATAGCTTTCTTTATACCTTTACAGTCTCCCATAAAATGTGTCCATCCGCTTTCCAGCTGGTGGGAAGATTATGAACTACCTTGGAAAGGGATTGTTCCTTCTTGACCCTCGGCTCTTGTTTGCTTTCTGGGTCATAATGATGCCTCCAAGTTTATCCAGTTCCTGACCGGGTATATTTTCATTTTCCATAGTACGAGCCGGTTTGAACGTTATAACGATTTCTTGTGCTTGGTTATTGTACAAATTTTTTAGCCTTTTTTTTCATGATAATGCAATTGACCTATGTCATTAATTGCCCAAATTATGTGATTATGGAGTGTTTCAGGACCAGGAGCTAAGTGTTTCAGGACCAGGAGCTAAGTTGTATGTGGTCTCATACTTTAGATAAAACAGAAATTTCCTCAATAAAAATCTTTGTTTTTTGTGTATACAGATCCTATCTGGATCTATGTGTTTCCATGGCAACAGATTAAAAAAAACTGTGCCGTTTGATCCTGCAATAATATACAGGCATTCCTCGAGTTACACCCATCCGACTTACATCTGTCCGCTAGTTACAAATGGAGACTTATGGGGCATGCTGGCACTTGTAGTTCCATCTTCCACAGCAGATAATAGCTGTAGAACGACAATTTCCAGCATGCCACAGCAGGACATGAGGTGGAATCTTCTTAAGCAGGGGCAGAGACAGCAAAACGAATGTAGAAACCCTTCCCTGCACTAAATAAAACCAAAAAACCTTTTGTGCTGTTGTTACATTTAATAAATCTACCTGTTCCGACTTACATCAAACTCAACTTAAGAACAAACCTGCAGTCCCTATCCCGTTCATAACCCAGGGACTGCCTGTATTTCCAGGATCCACTGGCGGACACACCCATTGTGCGACCTCCGTAGCTGCACAAGGGTCCGATAGGTATGGGGACCCCTATCAGCTTCAGCAGTGTCTTGCTGTCTATTAGTTTGCATGTAAAGAACTAAGCGAATTAATTTCATAGCTGCAATTACTGATGGACTATTAGAAAGACAAGGGGGCGCTCTATGATAAGATATTTTAGAGCATGGGGCCCATATACTGCTCTTACACATGGGCCCTCTTTTGTCTATGTCCACTCCTTCCAGAATTAGACTATAGGTTCATTTGTAGTCTGCAGCTTGAGGTTTATATGTGTATATTTTAGTGTTTTTATGACCTTTTTAGATATTTCTTAATATTTTAACATCATAGCTGAACAGCACCATCTAGTGCCAGGATGACCATGAAAAATATAGGCATAGAGCCTACTATATGCATTACATACACTAGGATCAGACCAGCAAAACAGCGCCACACCTGTCTGTGGGTTGTGTGTGGTATTGCAGCTTAGCCCTATTCACATCAATGAAATTGAGTTGCAATACCAAACCCAAGCCACAGACTGGAGTGGCGCTGTTTTGGAAGCAAGCAGTCATGTTTTGCCAAATCTGGTCAAATCCTGATGTGCATAATCCACAGGACCGCATTGCTTTATACTGGGTGATTGTCTATCTGCGTCTTAGAGCAAACACTTGCCCCACACACGTCCAGTCCGCATAGTTTCTCACATGACTGACTTGTTAGGTATGCTAACACTATGCGGCAGTGGAAAGTAATCTTGAATGAACTTATCCCAGACTTGCCTGTAGCTTGGACTATTTCTGTGTGCGCTAACAAGCAATGGCTCTTCCTCCGGGTCATGTATTATCTGCTGAGGAATTCTGAGTCCAGCAATGTTTATCATGTAATGGTATGAGGAGTCTGAGTGTACCTGTCCTGCAGCCAGGCCGGGGGGGAGAAATTAAAGGACACTCACCGAGTCCCAATGTAATGATTTTTCTAATTATCTGCCTTGTTTTCATATAGAAACAGATGCGGCTGCCAGGAGAGGACACCACCGATTCGTCACACATTGCAGAGATCCAGCAGCTTCTCCCTCTAGGTAAATCCAGGTGAGCAATCATCATTCTTGTTTACAAATCCAAAGAAAACTTTTAGGGTATGTTCACACGGGGTAATTTCGGCGCGCATTTCGCTTCGTATTTGCACTCTAAGGCCTGGTTCACACGGCTTAAAGCCAACGTAATTGCGGGACGGATTTCGCCCCGCAATTACGCCGGCTGCCGTGCAGCGGGGGCGGGGGGGGGGCGGCATCTCGCCGGCCCCATAGACACTCATTATTCATGGCGCGTACACGCCGTAAATAATGTGCATGTCACTTTCTCCCGGCTCGGCGGATGCGCCGAGCAAGGAGAGGAGACGGAATCCATCGTTCTCTATGAGAACTGTAGATTACCGTAATGACGGGGACGGATTCCAGCCGTACTGCAGCGCAAATACGGCGCGCAATACGGCTGGAATCAGTCCCAGAATAATCCGTGTGAGCGAGCCCTAATACGGGCGAGATGTGCGCCGAAATTATGGTAATCCATAGTTCTCTTAGAGAACTATGGATTACGCCTTCTCTCCCCGCTCGTATTGTACGCACGGGAAGGTAAGTGACATGGCAGGTTAAAAGGGGTTGTCTCACTACATTGATTCATCTCACCTCAGTCCTGTTTTATTGGTTTCATTTTTGAGTTCAAGGGCATGTTTACTGGCTTCCACTAGGCTGCAGAAGAAGCCAGGACTGTAGCTATAGCAACCAGTGCTGGCAGCCTATCATGAGAGATTGAACAGGTCTGTAGCTATAGCGACCAGAGGATGCAGCCCATACAAGAGGGGATATCTAGGAATAGGTAGGACATGGTTAATGGACAAATATTACAAAGTGACTTGTTTTTGCGAGATCTTTAACATAAAAAGCAATCCTTGTAGTGAGATAACCCCTTTAAGACTGACTCAGTCCCATTGACTCCTATAGGAGAGTTTTCTAGTCATGCTCTGTGACCTGGGAAGAAGTCAGTGTGCAGGGAGGTGAAAGGGGGAGCTGTGACATCTCCTATTGTGACTGGTGGATCCTATGTTATCTATACACATTGGAGTCACCTTTCAGTTTAACCCTGCTTGTGCTGATAATGAGCAGACTGCTGAAAATCATTACAAAACAAAAAGTGTCAGACTATTATAAGGCTTAGTGGCCAAAGTAAAAACTGCAGGATTTAAGAATTATTAAAAAATATAGAAAGTGATATGAAAAAAAAAATATATATAACCAAAAATTCCTAAAAAATGTGTTTCAGGACCAGGAGCTAAGTTGGATGTGGTCTCATACTTTAGTTAAAACAGAAATTTCTTCAATAAAAATCTGTCTTTTTGTGAATACAGATCCTTTCTGGATCTATGTGTTTCCATGGTAACAGACAAAAAAAAACTGTGCAGACTGAACCTGCAATCATGTACAGGCAGTCCTCGACTTACACCCTGCCGATGTACATCTGTCCCCTAGTTACAAACAGAGACTTATGGGGCATGCTGGCACTTGTAGTTCCATCTTCCACAGCAATTAATAGCTGTAGAACGACAAGTTCCAGCATGCCACAGCAGCACATGAGGGGAAATCTTCTTAACAAGGGCAGAGACAGCAAAACGAATGTAAAAACCCTTCCCTGCACTAAACAAAACGAAAAAAAAAAAACTTGTGCTGGAATTACATTTAATAAAAATACCTGTTACGACTTAAGAAGCTTGAAAGGGCTGTCTCACTCTAAAAATTGCTTTTTATATTAAAGATCTTTCAAAAACAAGTCACTTTGCAATATGTGTCCATTAACAGTGTCCTACCTATTCCTAGATATTCCCTCTTGTATGGGCTGCATCAGCTCCTCAGGTCGCTATAGCTACAGACCTGTTCCATCTGTCCTGACAGGCTGCCAGTGCTGGTCGCTACAGCTACAGACCTGGCTTCTACAGTAGTAGCCAGTAACCATGACCCTGAATTCAAAGTGAAACCAAGAAAACAGGACTGAGATGAGATAAATCAATGTAGTGAGACAACCCCTTTAAAGGGAACCTGTCACATAGGTTATGCCCCCCTGACTGAGGGCAGCACAGGCTAGTGTCAGACCTGCTGTTCCCAGCGCTGTGTCCCTTATTCTGTAAGATGCAGCAGTTTTAGAGCATTTACCCCTCAAATCTTTTTCATGAGTAGGTGTTAGACCCGCCCACCAAAGGCTAGCCCCGCCCACTGACAGTTAGTCACATGTTTCTACCTATTCAAAGTAATAGGTTTATCAGTTGAGGTGGGCGGGGCTATCCTCCGATTGGACGGATTTGAAAAAAAAATGGACTCTTTGAAGGACTCTTCGAATGACTGCAGATTTGAGCATTAAATACTCTAAAACTCCAGTATCTTACAGAATAAGGGACACAGCGCTGGGAACAGCAGGTCTGACACTAGCCTGTGCTGCCCTCAGCAAGGGTGCGTAATCTATGTGACAGGTTCTCTTTAAGACTATTATTAGGCCTAGTGGCCAAAGTGAAAATTGCAGGACTTAAGAATTATTAAAAAAAATATTGAAAGTGATATGGAAAATAAAAAAAAAACATAACCAAAAATTCCTAAAAAATGTGTTTAACATAAAAACGTGAGTTAGGTCATTTTTTTGATGGCACATTCCCTTTAAACTAGAGCACTCAAAAGGAACTGTGCGGAAAGAGAGAAAATGAAGACAAGCGCACCTCACGTAATACTGTATGTAATGAGTGGTTAATGAAAACCGCTCACCTGGGTCGGTTGTATGGTTATCACAAAAGACTGCCTGGTTCCGTGATCATCTCAGAGGAAATCCTTGCACATCGAGTAACCACTGGAAGTGTTTAAAATAAAATTCGAACCCCGAATGAATCAGAGCCAAAAAAACACGGACCGGAGGAATGACGCTCAGATACATGAATAGATACCCATCCATATTTTAAACAATAGCGCGGCATCATCAATCAAGTAAACTACAATATATAATAAGGAAGAATAGAAACTGAGGAAAAGTAGATGGAGCGAGAACCCCATTTGTAACGTATCACAATATTGTATGGAAAAGGAGAGCAAAGCAAAGCAAACATTTGAGCAATCGTTATTTTAACTTTTATTTAATTGTGCACTTTAAAAAAAGGCGGATGGTGTCTTAGAGCTGAGATAGAGGAAAGACTGCAGACAAAATGATAGAGACATGGACAGGTAGGTTATAGATAGATAGATAGTTAGATAGATAGATGGGTATCGTAATAGACTGATAGTTTTGCAATATGTACTCATTAGGTACAGTGGGTACGGAAATTATTCAGACCTCTTTAAATTTTTCACTCTTTCTTTCATTGCAGCCATTTGGTAAGATCCAAAAAGTTCATTATTTTTGCTCATTAATGTATACTCTTTACCCTCCCACCATCTTCTTGTTTAATAAATTTGCAAAAATATCTACATTTCTGTTTTTTTCTTTCTAGATGCGGGGGGGGGAGGGGGGAGGGGGGCCGTACTCCTCTCTGCCCAGGGGACCATAGTGCTGTTAAGATGGCCCTGGGCAGGAGGGCAGCACAAGAAGGAATGGAGGGAGCTGACTTTTCCATTGGGAGAGCACTAGGGCATCAAAATACCTTGTCCCAGTCCTGATGGATAAAAATGATAGATGTAGATAGATAGATAGTAGATAGATAGATAGATAATAGATAGAAGATAATAGTAATAGTAGATAATATTATGAGAGATAGATGTAGATAGATATAGTATGAGTAGAAGATAGTATATGAGATAGATAGATAGATTGAGAGATAGATAGATAGATATAGATAGATATGAGTAGAAGATATAGATAGATATGAGATAGAGAGATATGAGATGATAGAAGATATGAATAGATAGATAGATGGATAGATAGATAGATATGAGAGTAGATGATAGATATGAGAAGATAGATAGATAGAAGGATAGTTGAGTAAGAGATATGAGATGATATAGATGGAGAGATAGAGATAGAAAGATAGATTGAGGATGATAGATAGATAGATAGGATAGAATATGAGTAGATAGGATAATAATAGATAGATAGATAGATAGATAGATAGATAGATAGATAGATAGATAGATAGATAATAGATAGAATAGATAGATAGATAGATAGGAGATACATAGATAGATAGATATAGATAGATAGAGATAGAGAGATGATAGAATAGATATGATGATAGATAGGATATAGATAGATAGATAATATGAGATAGATAGATAGATAGATAGATAGATATGAGATAGATAGATATGATATAGATAGATAGATATAGATAGATATGAATAGATAGATAGTGAGATAGATAGATAGATAGATAGAAGATAGATTAGATAGATAGATATAGATAGATAGATAGATAGATAGATAGGTATAGATAATTGAGATAGATAGATATGAGACAGATAGATAGATATGAGATAGATAGATATGAGATAGATAGATAGATAATAGAAGATATTGTAGATATGAGATTGATAGATATGAGATAGATAGATAGATAGATAGATAGATATGAGATAGATAGATATGAAATAGATAGATAGATAGATAGATAGATATGAGATAGATAGATAGATAGATAGATAGATAGATAGATAGATAGATAGATAGATAGATAGATAGATAGATAGACAGGGCAGACAGGTAGGTAGATAGAGTTCTGAGTACAGGTGTATAAGAGCAGGTGTACTTTATTATCTCCTACTTTCCTAGGATAGTACAGAACTTTATTTAATCAACTTTACAAACTATATAGAGGTTAAGAACAAGAAGTACAAAAATGGCCTCAACTTTTTGGCATCTGACAACAGTCTGAATAGATCAGATACTTATTGGTTCTCCTGTGCACATTAGGGATGTAGTAAACCCGATATAAGTTCATTGTGCATGAGCCAAATAAAAACTCAATTTCAGTCCAATAAGCCCATAAGCCACTAATCAGACACAAAGCTAAAGATCTTGATCTCATTACAGTGACTTATGTGTAAAAGGCTTTACAATTAATGAGATTTAAAAATCAAAGATAAAAATGTCTGCAAACACGATTGTCGTATGGAGAATAGTGAAGAGTTATTACATCGGGAAAAGAAACAAACAGCTCATTAGAGAAGTAAAAGTAAGTGGGTTTTGTGCTGTAAATTAGGACATCTATGGGACTGACAGGAGAAGCTCATGATTTTTATCTGACCTGTACTTGCAGCAAAACTCTGTCAATTCATGGTAAACCCTGTGCAGTTTGTCAGATGGTTCTTGGCCACATGGAATATTACTGCTCTGTGGCTACAAGGTGTGATCTAAGTCTAAAACATTATTCTGAAATACTGACCAGGCAGCCAATGTCAAATACAGTATAATTCTATGCCAATGACTCACAATGTTCCTTCTTGGCCTGACAGTAGGATTTATTCCTATTTTTCAAAAGGTGTCATATAAACCTATATATCACAGAGCTCAGCGCCTCTCCTCTACCATATAACCCTATATATCACAGAGCTCAGCTCCCCTCCTCTATCATATAACCCTATATATCACAGAGCTCAGCTCCTCTCTATCATATAACCCTATATATCACAAGAGCATCATCAGCTTCTCTCCTCTTTATATAACCCTATATATCACAGAGCTCAGCTTCTCTCTCTATCATATATCAATATAACCCCTCCCCCATTATCCCAACAGAGCTCAGCTTCTCTCCTCTTTTATATAACCCTATATATCACAGAGCTCAGCTTCTCTCCCTCTATTAAATCCTGCTCTCACATAGGGCAGCATAAACAACCTGATAGTTCCCTTTAATTCTTGCCATTGGGAATGCCTCCAAAGCTGTACTTTTAGGTGGGATTAGCATAATTTTCCCACCAAAAATGGGACTGTGAGCAAGTATTATAATGCAGAGCCTTGACTTCAGAATCACTGTCACTCACCTCCGATTCCTCCTTGGAGAAGCAGTACAGGAAATAAAGTGTTAGACACAGACGCACAGCTTTGCCCCACTTGGCCCTGACAGATTTGGGTTCAGAATTTGACATGGACTCTGTGTCAAAATCCCAATGCAATCTTTGTCCCTATGCTATAAATAAAGAATCTGTCGTGAAGGTGATGAGATACATCCTGTGACGGATTGAAAATCTGTGTCATGGATTTTTAATTTTTGTAAGGCGTTATCTGCTCAGATTCCATGTCGGGCAACCAAGATGTGGATTAGCTCCATTGAAATGGGACTAATTAGCATCAAGAAATATGCCAATATTTACAGTCCGTGTCTAAAACGCACATTGGTAAGGTACAGAATTTAGACTTTGGCGCAAATTCAGATTCGCATCGGGAAAACTCAACATGTAAACATACCTGTGTCAGCAGCTCCTCTACACAATGTAACTTGCCTTCAGCAACATCAGACGAATCCTACCAAAGGGGTGCAGGAGTCGTGGGCACTGACAGGGCAGTATTAGCAATCAGGGCCCTGATCAAATTTCAAAAAAGGGTCCGCTGATAGTACAAGAGAGGAATTGGTAATAGGCCGGTGGAACCAGATGCTTCGTTACAGCTACCCCTCCATATAGCATATACGATTCATTTATATCTCACTGGAGAGTCCCTTCAGCCCCTTTACGCATTTGGTTGTACCCATAAATCCAAACATTGTGAATAGTGTATAGAGCGGGCTCACATCTTGAGCCCACTTCATATGCGGCAAGTGCCGGCTGTAAATTATAGTCGCCACTACTATCAGCAAGGATTGGAGCCGGCTCCAATCCCTGCTATTAAACAGTTTAGACACTGCAGTGATTGCAGCCACGGCATCTAAATGAATGCACCTTTTCTCTGTAGCTGCCATATTGGTACTCCGAATTACCTATTACCCCTTAACAGGTTCAGACTGGCCCACAGGGGAACATGGGAAACCGATGGTGGGCCCCTGAGCTTGGCAGAGATGGAGTCTCTTTTAAACTTCATATAATTCCTTGAGAGAAGCAGAAAGGCAGAGAAAAAGAGGCAAAAAGCAAGAGGCAGAGTATAAGAGGCATGTGCAGTAGCTATAGGGTATGCCCCAGAATGAACTCACTGGTGGGCCCCCAGAATGAAATTACACTGGTGGGCCCTAAGCATAAAAAAAATCAATGGCAAAAGTAAATTTAGTATCCCTTTTAAAATACAGGCAGTCCCCGACTTACACTGTTCCGACTTACATCTGTCTCCTAGTTACAAACGGAGACTTATGGGGCATGCTGGCACTTGTAGTTCCATGTTCCACAGCAGAGAGTAGCTGTAGAACGACAAGTTCCAGCATGCCACAGCAGCGCATGAGGTGAAAATGAGTTGAAATCTTTTGCACAGACAGCAAAACAAATGTAAAAACCCTTCCCTGCACTATCCAAAACTAAAAAAAATCTTTTGTGCTGGATTTACATTTAATAAATATATCGGTTCCCACTTACATACAAATTCAACTTAAGAACAAACCTATAGTTCCTATCCCGTCTGTAACCCGGGGACGGCCTGTATACCTTTTATTATTATATCACTAAAATGAATTATCCAAATTACAAAAACAACAAGTAACCAAAATACAACACTAAAACATCATAGGAAAGGTAGGTTCAAAAAAAGGGAAAGGTAATTCCTATAGAAAAAAATCCCTGTAAATCCCTTAAAAAGGTGGGAAAATCGCCCGACAAGGGCGACCCCACCTACCGATGACTCGCCCTATTATTCCCTACTCAACTCCCTATATTCACTTGAATATGGACTATAAAGCACAATTATTGAAATAACAATAAATAGAATGAACTCGGTCCACAAAATATATAGACTAATTCAAAATACGACCTTTTTACTTGTTCTAGTCCAGGTGCCAACGCGTTTCTCCCTCTTCTGTCATGCGAGGGTTAATCAGGGGACAAGCGTGGACATGGTTCACTATAGCTCCATAAACTGATACCACAAATATGGAGGGCACTCTGATAATGTGGCCAATGCAAAGTGCCACCCTATGTTGTCTTATCCGGTTACTTATACTTACCGTCACCAAGTATAAGGCCCTAAGCACCCAAGTCTGATACTGCCTTGGGTGTAATAGGTAAGGAATGGAAAGTCTGGATGCGGCAGTACCATAGTACTGGCGTATATAGGGCAAGGGATCATGTCGCTAGTGTTTAAGAATTCTAGGGGGATTAATTGTTAAAGCACAAAAAAAAAAAAAGTCTCAAAAAAAATGAAAAGTAAAAAAAAAACCTTTTGCCATTTTACAGATAATAAAAAAGTTGCACATAATTGGTATCACCACATTCATAAAAATCGGATCTACTAAAGTATAACATCATTTATCCCATATGGTGAATAACGTAAAAGAAAGACATTTCTCAATGCCAAAAATTTGTTGGTTTTTTTGGGGGGGATGATTAAACATCCCCCAAAAATTTAAATAAAGAGTGAACAAAAAGCGGTATGTGTGCCACATAGCTACCAATAAAAACTACACCTCAGACTACAAAAAACAAGCCCCCATTCAGGTTCAGAGACTGCAAAACAAAATAAGTTATTGGTTTTAGAAAATGGCATTTCTGTGAAAATTAAAAAAAAAATTTAAAATTAAAAGTACTAATACTGTATGTGAAAAATCCACAAATCTGGAATCGCACCGACCTGCAGAATACACATATAATTTATACCGAAGCGTGAACTCCATATAAACAAAGGGCCACATGTATGAAACGGTTTTAGTCTAAAACTCCACTTTTCCCCATAGGTTTCTATGGGGAAAAAATGAGTTTAGACCAAAACCGATTCATACATGTGGCCCAAAGTCTCCACAAAAATGGTGCAATTGTGTTGTGTTTTTTTCACATTCCATTTCACAATTTTTTGGTGGTTTTCCAGTACATTATGGGTGACATGCATGAAATTTGCCGTGCGAACGCCAAATTTCATGTGCCTAATACTAGGCTAGAATGCACCTGATGTATGAACCTGCTCTACAGCGGTCATAAATCAGGCGCATTCTAGCGCTTGCACAACGGTTCTGGATCAGGTAAACCACGTTGAAAGTGCTCTACCTGTTCTAACTGTAATGTGCCTAGAAATGCCGTAACAAAGCTATAAATATGTAGCTTCGCTACAGTTCCAGTGCGCCCCGCCTTCCGCACACCCCCGAGATCGGGCAGATTACAAAGTGCCGCAGACGCTCTGTAATGTGCCCCGGAGTGGCGTGCCGGAGACTTAAAAATTTATGAACGAGGCTGCGCCTGATATCGGCCAGAAAAGACGCCAGATATCTGGCGCAGCCCCGTTCATACATGTCGCCCTATATGTTACGGTCAAGTACACCTGGTCTTGTCACACAGAGGTCCTCATATGGCTATGTGGATGGAAAAATGTGAAAAGTTTTGTCGGGGAGGTAAAAAAAACGGAACCTAAAATTCCGTAAATAGCTGCGACCTGAAGGGGTTAAATTCTACACATTCCCTTTGGGAATATTTCCGTTACCGGCCCTTTAAACTAGGCAAACAGCTCTGAACACTCACCAACAATGTTGTCACCGAGCCCCTATTAGAATAGGAGCTGCAAATATGATGAAATTTAGAGGCTTTTCACTTTTTTCGTACTTGAATTATCCCTTTGAAAATGTGAACAAACTCTGCTTGACAACACAAAGGAATTTTCCCATGGATCAGCTAAAAGCTGACTCACATGAAGACTTGCCCAAAGTGGTCATGCCCTGTAAGCAAATAATACAGGCATGAGGAACTCTGTACTTGGACTAATAGCAGTTTTGGAATTCCTCAGACCCAGCCTTAAAGGCGACCGCTTATTGGTTAGGGAGAAGGTCGACTACCTAGGGTCTGTCCAATGGGCTCGCCTAGCTCCTCGGGTCGCACGTCTAGGTCTCGGCAAGAGCTGTCACAGCATGTTGCGGAGATACTTCCTGCACTAATCATATAACGCTCGGTCAGGGCTGTTTGCTCAGGCAGGTAGCAGATCTGCGCTACAGGATCTCAAAGTCCATATGAATGCAACCTATAGACAAGCGTATCATCTGCATCGACTGCAAATAGAAACAAGTGTGTAAGGAAAACATGGACGTGTCAATGTGCAAGAGACTAGAGGTAGTGTGAGGGTTAATAGGACAGTATAAAAAACTGCTCACCTTTATGGGTTGTACAGTATATAGAGGACCAACCTTATTTGTTTGTCACAATATACTGATCTGCAACAGCCATAGGTCCACTCTGGACCGCAGCTCAGCGCTATCAGGAACAGCAGGGAAAGTGAGCACAACACGGACCTCGGCGCATACATTACAAAATTCTAATTTAAGGGATATAAAGTTGAGAAGTTTAATATTTAAAAAAAATAAATAAATAAATAAAACCTAAAAAACATTGAGCTTTCACGCCTGTCTGGGATTTTTTAGGAATGTTTAATGTGTGTTTTGGAAGTACGCGTGACAGCGGTATTCCCAAAGGACAGGGGAGGGGCCCCCCACCCCCTTCCCCTCTATTATCGTGGCAAAGAAGGGGCCTTCAGTCTCCCCCCGGTGTACTACGATCATTTGTCCACGGGGAAAGTGGGCGTAATTAAATTTTTTTTTTGGGACAGCTAGCCCGCGCCTACCCCCATGCTTGTTCATGTTCTACTAAAACCTAAACCCATTGGTCCTTTCGTATTTCCCTCTTCTGGAGCACCAATCAACTTTTGAGCATCCCCTCTGCCTTTGGAATTTTGGGTTTTCTTCGCTCATGTTTTCATTCCATAGACCAGAATGGGATGGAGTAGCTCCCAAACCAATCACAGTCTTTCATTTATCTCTGCACTGTTCTCTATGGAGCGGACTTCCCCTTCGTTGATTGGTGAAATCCCTCCCATAGACCGAGATGGCGCCGTAGTAGCTCTACACCTGATTGGTCCATACGAATTTCCCATGTTTTGTTAACCAATGACCTTTGGTTTTTATCCCAAGCTCTTCTTTTTAAATCAGCCCGCCTGCTTTATGATTGGTTGTTTCAGTTTCTATATGTTCTGAACGCTGTATGTAATTCCGTTTCATGATTGGTTTATTGTTCAACCAATTGGAGCTATGCTATCCCTTTAAACATGTATCTTTCTCCCGGTTTTGTTGTAACATTTTTGAAGAAGCACCGGTAAAGGGTGAAAGCGTTTTTTAAGGGGTTTTTGTATGGAAAAATTAAACTTTTCATTAAATTTTACTGGAAAATTAAAAACCTTTATTTAAAAAGGGGTTTTTTAACGTTTAAAGTGTTGTGCTCTTAGCTAATTTTATGAGATTGAATTTTAAAACCCGGGCGGTCTCTCCTTCCCGCAGGGTGTTCTCCTCTCTGCGGCCCGTCTCTCCTTCTGCAGGCGTTCTCTCCTCTCTGCAGGCGTGTCTTCCTCTCTGGGCGTGTCTTCCCCCCCCCCCCCCCGCAGGGTGCTCTCCCCTCTGCAGGGGTTCTCCTCTCTGCAGGCGTGTCTTCCCCCTCTGCAGGCGTGTCTTCCCCTCAGCAGGTGGTTCTCCTCACTGAAGAGTGTGACTATTCTGTGTGAAGGGGGAAGGGAAGGTTGTCTGGAGGGACGCTATGCCCTCTTGCGATTTTCTTTGGTTCTGAGGCCTTCAGCTTCGGCTCCAAAGCTCCTTGCGGGGCTATAACATTTAAAACACACAGCCTGACTGAAATGCCCTCCTCCCCCTTGTTATAGGCAGGGGGGTTTATATGGGGGGAAACACGGGCATAAGACTGTGTTATTGGGGGATTATGGTTAAACAGTCAGTAATCACCCAGATCATTCACTTAGAGTGGGGGATGGTTTACAGCCCGCAGCCTTTTCAGAAAGTGGTTTCAAATTTTGGTTTTTTCACTCAGGGGGGTAACAGAGTGTCAGGGGCTAAAACACAGCGGTGGGGGTGTCCGGGGGGTTTCCTGTCCCGAGGCATGCCCCAACAGGTGTAAAATGTCAGCCAGCCAACACAAAAAGGGGGCGGGGGGCCCGACTAGGCTGTAAAAATAGCTTTTGAGCAAGTAAGTAAAATCTACTATACTAAGTGATTTAAGTAATGCAAACCATTACAAAGGGCTTATTTTTACTGTCTGCATAATCTGAGATATGATCTTTGTAGCGAGAAAATCCCTTTAACTCCATCCTCGGCCTCAATGTGAGGTTTTTCTTCCTGGAATTGAGCGCCGGTTCCGCAATTTTTTGTTCATCTTGACAGCTATGAATTACCGTAATTGCGGCGTGCATTGCGTTCGTATTAAAGCGCAAATATGCAGTGAAATGCGCGCCGCAATTACACAGTGTGAACATACCCTTACTGTGAGTGCAGAGGTACATGTTTTGCCCACTGTCCCCTATGTGCCAATGTGAGCATTAGCAACAAGCATTAACATACAAGAGAATAAAAGGGATTGTCCATTTTACCTATTTTATACATAAATAAATAAAAACATACAATTTTCTAATACAAAGTGCTCCCTCATCATACAATATTAATTAGTTCCCGGACTGACATTGTATGTTGAAACCATAACTCTGGAAAACCGGTAACTGGTTCTGAAAAAACAAAATGTGACCCTGTGTCAGACTGTCAGCCTAGGGCCCACCAGTAGAGCGGATTCTGTCCTCCCTCCCACTACCTCCTGCACACCATTTACATTCTTGTTCAATGTTGCCTCAAGAACATTTTGTCATCACCAGTGCGTGGGCTTTAAGCAGGCTCACCAGGAACACTCCCATGTGTGTGATTAAATAGTGTCAGTTTGTATTTGCAATAAAATAATTATTAGGGACCCTACAGCTGCTTTTTACCTCCTTCTCCTTATTTGATGGAACGTATATGCCTAAAAGAATTGACAGGTCAGGTATGCGCAAAAATATCACAGTTAAAAACGCGTTGTCTGAATGACGGCACATATTTTGCATTACAGCCTATGAGAAGTGTGCTTGCACATTGTTATGGGCATATTTTGACGTGTATTTTGGCTTGAAAAGCGTGCAAACATACATACCAAAATACACAGTATGAACATACTCTTAAAGTGGGGGAGGTGTGTTTTTTTTTTCTCCTGTCCTAAATCTTTTTTGGAAAGGGCCCTCTCCTGGGCATTTCCGCAACCCACTGCAATGGGAATAGGGTGGTTTAAAAAACATACATCCCCCCAACTCTCCCGTTTTTGGGGGGGGTCCCGCTATTTGGGGTCCCCTCCCCCCCTTTTCCCCGGGGGGTTTGGCATTCCTCCCCCGCCGCCTGCAGGCGGCGGGGGTCCCTTTAAAAAACCGCGGCGCAAGGTAGGGGGGGTGCGCTACCCTTTCGCCGCCGGACGCTCCTAAGGCGGGTGAAGCGGGCCCCGCGCCCCCACCCCCCCACCCCCCCGGTCTCACTGTGCGGGGGGGAGGCGGAGGGGTCGCTCCCTCCCCCCCCTGTATGTACGGGGCCGGGGGTGCGCCGAATACAAGTCACGGGGCCAGGGGAAAATGACGCGCGGTGCGGGGGGTGACGCGCGGCTGCTTCACTTCCCCCTGCGCCCCTGAGGAGACGGGGAGGGCGGCCCCCCGCGCAGGGCCTGGTAAGGTAAATGGATTTTTTATTTTATTTTTTTTTAGTTTTGGGGGGTTACCCGGCTAAAAGAGGGGCAATACCCGGCAACAAAGGGGGGACTACCTGGCAACAAGGGGGGAATACTGGAAACAAAGGGGGCACTACCTGGAAAAAAAGGGGGCACTACCTGGAAAACATGGGGGCACCATGGCAAAAAGAGGGGCACTACCTGGGAAAAGAGGGGGCCCACTGGGAACAGAGGGGGGCTCTACCCGGGAAAAGGGGGGGCAAACACCGGCAACAAAGGGGGGATACCCGGTAACAGATGGGGGCACTCCTGGTAACGATGGGGGCAACTACCTGGGAACAGAGGGGGGGACTACCTGGGAAAAAAGGGGGCACTCTGGCTAAAGATGGGGACCCTGGCTAACGAGGGGGCACTACCTGGGAACGGGGGGGGACTACCCGGGAACAGAGGGGACATTTCCTGGCAAACAATGGGGGCACTACCTGGCTACAATGGGGGCCATACCTGGCAACAATGGGGGCACAAACCTGGCTAACAATGGGGGCACCTACCTGGCTAACAAAGGGGGGCACCTACCTGGCTAACAAAGGGGGGCATCTACCTGGCTACAAATTTGGCTATACCTGGCTCCCAGAGGGGGCTTTCTACTTGGCAACAAGGGGGCATCTACCGGGCCCTGTAGGGGCACTACCCTGGTTATGGGGGCTACTACCTGGCTATAAGGGCATCTACTGGCTTTCTTCCAAAGCCGTTATGCATTTTAGGTGGAGTGGGTGTGGCTTTTTTGAAGGGGCGTGGCATACCGACAAGATGGGCGCGCCGCCCACTAATTTCTCCTGCTTTTTCATTTTACAAAGTTGGCAACTATGATATAAAAGCATCACAGCAGCACAGTCCTTGCAGTTATATGGAAGAGTAGGGACTCTCTATACAAGGCATTGCCTTGTACATGCAGCCCAGAGTTGGCAATAGAGCACTACGGGAAGTTTTCCTGTCAGGGGCCCTAATCAAAAAGGGGCCCACAGATATGTTAAAAAATAGGAACTAGTAATGGGTGGGGGCCCCATTTGATTTTGGCTGTAGGGGCCCTGAAACAGTTAATAGATGACTGATGGCAGCCCTGATGCAGCCTAACCTACTTTGGTCACTAGGTGGTTAATCTACCGTCATATACCGTCAATAGTCACTGACCTTTCTAATTTACAACTTGTCACTAGGGAGATACAGATAACGTCAAAAGCCTTGCATGATCTGTGCTATTTCCATTGACTGTACTCTGACATCACTGTATGAAAATGTACTAATCAATCGTGCAGGAATCTACCATTTGCAGGTCATTGGCAAGGAGAGGGTTAATCGCCAGTGGCTATGATCGTGCCGCCTGTCACATGTGATGACATTCAGGCTGGCGACATAACACCGCCACACACTGCACTTTACACTGGAGCAAGGATTTACAGCAGCAAACGGGATATTTTATAAGGGTGACCACCTGCTGCCTATAAAGATAGAGTTGTGACTGCTTAAAGGACAACTCCACTTTTACACAACATTTCTGTGATATGTCCCATCAACGTAAAACCCAATACAAACTTACTTATACTTTGGAAGTAAATAGGGAACAAACTGTGATGTAATTCAAAATGACTTCACCTTCAAGGTTGATTTAAAGGGGTTGTCCACCCAAAAAATTCTACTTAAGGCTAGAGGTGGCAAAAAGCAAAAAAATATATATATATTAAATCTTACTTACCTACCTGTCCCCTGTGTCTGATCCAGTCCTTTTTACCTTTAGTTTCTCGTCCCAGTATGCAAGAGAGCCTCCATTGTAAGTGAATGGATCATGACCTCTCCTGCGTGTTGGGACGAGAACCCGGAAGTGAAAAGGAGCGGATCACCAGGGGGCGCTGGAGTGGCAGAACCCAGAAGTGAGAAGAAGCGGATCACCAGGGGGCTCTGGAGTGGCAGAACCCAGAAGTGAGAAAAAAGGGGTCACAGGGGGCTTGGAGTGGCGGAACCGGAAGTAGAAGAAGGGGATCCCCGGGGGGGCCGAGGGCAGAAACCCGGGAAGGAAATGAAAAGGGGATCACCAGGGGGGCCTGGGTGGCAAAACCCCGGGAATTTGGGAAAAGCGGGTCCCCAGGGGGCGGGGTGGCGAAACCTGGAAGTGGGGAAGAAGGGATACCAGGGGGCTCTGGAGTGGCAGAACCTGAAAGTGAGAAGAAGCGGATCACCAGGGGGTCTGGAGGGCAAACCAGAAGTGGAAAGAAGGGTTCCCCCCCGGGGGCTCTGGAGGGGGCAGAACCCGGAAAGTGAAAGAAGCGGATCCCCAAATGGGCTTGGGGGGCAAAACCGGGAAAGTGAGAAAAAGCGGATCACCAGGGGGGCTCTGGAGGGCAAAACCCTTTGGAAGTAAAAAAGGACGGTAACCAGGGGCGCGGAGTGGCAAAACCCTGAAAGTGAGAAGAAGGGGGATCACCAGGGGGCGCTGGGTGGTAAAAACCCGGGAAGGAGAAGAAGGGGGGATCACCGGGGGGCTCTGGAGGGGCAGAACCCCGGAAGTAAAGAAGGGATCCCCGGGGGGCTTGGAGTGGCAGAACCCCGGAATGGAAGAAGCGGGTCACCGGGGGGCTTGGTGGCAGAACCCTGGAGGGTGAGAAGAAGGGGGATCACCAGGGGTTGGAGTGGCAGAACCTGAAAGGAGAAGAAGCGGCCCAGGGGGCTCTGGGGGGTAAAACCCCCAAAAGTGGAAAAAGCGGATCACCAGGGGGCTCTGAAGTGGTAGAACCTGGAAGTGAAAAGGAGCGGATCACCAGGGGGCTCTGGAGTGGCAGAACTTGGAAGTGAAAAGGAGCGGATCACCAGGGGGCTCTGGAGTGGCAGAACCTGGAAGTGAGAAGAAGCGGATCACCAGGGGGCTCTGGAGTGGCAGAACCCGGAAGTGAGAAGAAGCGGATCACCAGGGGGCTCTGGAGTGGCAGAACCTGAAAGTGAGAAGAAGCGGAACACCAGAGGGCACTGGAGTGGCAGAACCTGAAAGTGAGGGGAAGCGGGTCCCCCGGGGGGCCCCTTGGGTGGTAGAACCAAAAAAGGAGAAGAAGGGATCACCAGGGGGCCTGGGTGGAAAAACCCCAAAAAGTGAGAAAAGGGCACCCGGAGCTCTGGGGGGCAAAACCTGAAAATGAGAAGAAGCGGATCACCAGGGGCTTCTGGAGTGGCAGAACCAGGAAGTGAGAAGAAGCGGGTCACCAGGGGGCTCTGGAGTGGCAGAACCTGGAAGTGAAAAGAAGCGGATCACCAGGGGGCTCTGGAGTGGCAGAACCTGAAAATGAGAAGAAGCGGATCACCAGGGGGCGCTGGAGTGGCAGAACCTGAAAAGTGAAAAGAAGGGGGCCCAGGGGGTCTGGAGTGGCAAAACCCTGGAAAAGGAAAGAAGGGTCCCCGGGGCTTGGAGTGGCAAAAATCCGGAAGTGAGAAGAAGCGATCCCCGGGGGGCTCTGGAGTGGCAAAACCCCCGGAAGGGAGAAAAAAGGCGGATCACCGGGGGGTCTGGAGTGGCAAAACCTGGAAGTGAAAAGGAGCGGAAAAAACCGGGGGGGCGCTGGAGGGGCAAAACCGGAAAAGTGAGAAAAAAAGCGGGATCACCAGGGGGCGTGGAGGGGAAAAACCCCAGGTGAAAGAAAGGCCCCCCCGGGGGGCTCGGGTGCAAAACCCGGAAGTGAGAAGAAGCGGATCACCAGGGGGCTCTGGAGTGGCATAACCAGGAAGTGAGAAGAAGCGGATCACCAGGGGGCTCTGGAGTGGCAGAACCTGGAAGTGAAAAGGAGCGGATAACCAGGGGGCTTGGGATTTTTGGGGCAGAACCGGAAGTGAAAAGGGAGGGGATCACCGGGGCTTGGGGTGGAGAACCTGAAGTGGGAAGAAGCGGATCCCCGAGGCCGGAGGGAAAACCCCGAAAGTGAGAAAAGCGGGTCCCAGGGGTCGGGAGGGTAGAACCCAGAAAGTGAAAGAAGGGGTCACCGGGGGGCTCTGGAGTGGTAGAACCCAGAGTGGAAGAAGGGGGATCCCAGGGGGTCTGGAGGGCAGAACCCTGAAAATGAGAAAAGCGGATCCCGGGGGCTTCTGGAGTGGAGAAAAGGGGGGAAGTGAGAATAAGCAGATCACCAGGGGCTCTGGAGTGGCAGAACCCAGAAGTGAGAAGAAGCGGATCACCAGGGGGCTCTGGAGTGGCAGAACCCGGGGGTGAGAAAAAAGCAGATCACCGGGGGCTCTGGATGGCAGAACCTGGAAAGTGAAAAGGAGCGGATCACCAGGGGGCTCTGGAGTGGCAAAACCCTGGAAGTAAAAAGGGGAGCGGATCACCAGGGGGCTTGGGTGGCAGAACCCAGAAGTGGGAAAAAAGGCGGATCACCAAAGGGGGGCCGGGAGTGGCAGAACCCGGAAGTGAGAAGAAGCGGATCACTAGGGGGCGCTGGAGTGGTAGCACACGGAAGTGAGAAGAAGTGGATCACCAGGGCTTTTGGAGTGGCAGTAACGGAGGAACCTGTAGGTAATTTTTTTTTCTTTGCCCACCCTGGCCAAATGTAAACAGAATAAAACAAGCGAATTGATAGAGTTTTCCTTTAAAGGGGTTTTGCCACCATGTAATGTTGACGTGGGAACCTCCAAAATGGGTTTTTAAAATCATTTTTTAAAATTGTGAAAAAAAAAGTAAAACCCTTGGCTACAGCATTTTCCCCCCCCTTTACCAAAAGTTCCCCGTCAAGACCCAGGAGGAAAGGCCGGCTTGGTGAATCCTTCTTATCGATGACGGCAAAAGAATGGTCTTTTAAGGCAGGGGGTAGCAATATGTTTTCTTTTGTATCAGATAACTAGCTGTAGTTTTTTTGATCCGCTTTATTGAGGGAAGAAGCTTTCAATCTCTGTGTAAAATAGGTGTTCTCTTTTGTTACAGAATTCCCCAAAGTTATAGTTTGATTATTTGGTGAACATGTCACGGGGATCCGTTATGCAGGTCTGTGCTCTGGCTGTTTGTGTCTCTGTCAGCTCTGATTTTTTTACATTACTAAGCGCTTAGCAGATAAGGTTTCTCCGCAGTGCCCTCTGAGGCTCCCGTGTCTTGCTGTTTTTAATCCCCTGTTGTACTGTTTATTAGTTCACTTAAGTTTTGAGACGCTCCTTTGGATTCCTCACTCCCCCCCCCCCTTCCCCCTCTCTACTGCGCTTAAGACTCTGGGTTTTGTTGACAATTTTTCTCATATTGAACGGAGGTCAGTACTTGGTCTGGTGGCAAATCCCCTTTAAGTAACTTTTACTGGGACCTAATTGGTGGTCATGATGAGTCAGTGACAGCTATCTATGCCTCCATGGTGATACAGAGAAGGCCATCAATCAGTGAATCACTCCGCCCACTGGACTCCTAAGCTTACAGTGCACAGAGATTTCAATCAGTAAATTACAAGTGAAAACAATCTTTTCTCAAAAAAACTGTATAATAATCTGCTCGGCTTCTCCTGCTCTACAACATGCAGCCTCCAAGAAGGACGTCATGATGATCATGGTAGGTTTCTTTTAATGTGGTTGTCTCACCAGAGACAACCTCTGTCAGTTTACAGTATAGTGATCAGCCAGACAACAGGGGCCACTACAAGGCAAATGTACTGCAACTCAAAACGGGTTTAAAGGGGTTCTCCGGGATCTTTTTATTTGTTATAGGGCTCACAACTCCATTATAACTTACCTGTCCTGCTTTGCAAAACCAGTCAAAAAGCCCTGATCTTCTTCCCCCCACCTCCTGCGAACCATGGTGACTTCGACACATGGCCCGATGAAAATTTTGCCACACCAGTGGGTTTGGGGTTGAGCCAGGCTCTTCTCAGGTACACTCCCCTGTAGTGGCTACATTCACTAGTGTCAGCTTGTAGTTTGCAAGTAAATAGAAGTAATTACATTAGAGTTATTACAGGGGAGGGGGAACTGTTTTTCTGCTTGCAGGACTTAGTAACAGTAACGGGAGCAGAGGACAGCAGTTAAGAGTTGGGGGTTTGTGTACTACTGTCTGAAAAGATGATGAAGCTTTGTACACTTTACACAGTGACTGATGAGTCCTAGCTATCATCATTATCATGACAGCAACTACAGTGCTGGGGGGGATTACACACTAACGTCAGCACATAGACCCTAGAAGTGATAACTGTGGAGGGAAGTCCTAGATTGCAATGCAGTCTGGGACTTATAGGAAGGAGATGCTGATCATTTCATGTCCCCTAAAAATTGGAATAAAAAATTATCAAAAAGAGACATCTATGCCAAAATGGTAACAATAATAACTACACTTCAGCCCGCAAACAAACGAGCCCTAATTCAGGTCTGTAGGTTGAGGATCCAAAAAGTTATTGGTCGCAGAATATAGTGCTGCAGCGCGTTAAAAGAACTAAACTATAATAAAAACCCTACATATTTTGTACTGTCGGAATCATCTCACCCTGCAGAATACAGATCACACATATGTAATACCGAAGAGTGAATATCGTAAAAACAAAGCCCCCACAAATATGGCGCAAGTTAGTTTTTTTTCACATTGTGCCCCACTTAGAATTTTTTTTGCGGGTTCCCAGTATATTCTATGATACAGTGAATGACACCATTAAAAAGTACATCTTGTCCCGGAAAATAAAAATTCTCATATGCCTATGTAGATGGAAAAATAAAAAAGTTATGGCTCTTGGAAGGCGAGGAGGAAAAAAAACAAAGCCATATTATTATGACCTTTTGTCAGGAAGGGGTTAAAAAGGCCAGATTGACATCACTAACTTTAAAGCACTGGCCGTAGATCTTCTTCTATGACACCACATCAAGTGGAAGTAAATTTTGAGACCTAACCCCTCTCCAATAAGGTAGACAAAAGACAACAACAAAAGGAAAGGGAGAAGAATCAAAATGTGCAAAAACAACTCCCAAAACAGAACCTTGTCCACTGTCCTACGATCTCCGGTTGGAAGATTGGACTCCTCAGCCATTTTAGAACTTAATCCTGACGGGTGTCATTCTCATTTCGATAGACCAATGATGATGATGATGATGATGTGGCCCAACAACTAAGGGGCATATTTACACTTAGAAGTTAGAAGCATTAAGCGAGGGCTATGGATGAAGGGTAGAGGTGGGCAGAGGAGTAGCTCTCTGTGGGCAGATGCTACTGGTCCCTGGAGCTGGAAGGGGTCCAATAACCCCTCTGCCACCGAAGAAGGCACCAGTATTACAAATGGCACCATTATGGGTATGGGCTCTTATAAATTCTGAATTGGGAGATTTCAGTTACCCCTCTGGAGGTGAGGTAGCTGAATGGAGGCCAAGTCTGTAGCATTACGTTTTGTACTATTCTTGTGCTAGGATATTGCATGATACTACATGTGACATCATTCTATTTTCCCTGTGCTATGATGTCATACATATATGGTTACATCTTGCATGTGCCTTCCTCGGTTATGATATCATGCTCTAGATCAGGGGTGTCAGACTCAAATACACAGTGGGTCAAAATTAAAAACTTGCACAAAGTGGAGGGCCAAACTGGATATTTATTGAAAAAAGATGCAATTGATGATAAGTTCCTTCTCATCAGATACAATGATGAACCTTTTCATAAGGAAACAAACTTCGCAGTGCTACTTCTCTGCTGCACGACGTCTCCGTTTGGAGTACCCTGCTGCCGGCAGAGATGCTGGGGTTAAGAAGGAGCTGGAAGGGTAAGTTTTGAGGCTTCAGAGCCTCCTTTCTCCCTGTGAACTCCTCGTATCTAATCAGTTGTCCCTGCTGTCTGAGTTGTTTCTCCTGCCACGTAGTCCCTTCTTTGCTCTATGCAGGGTAAAGGGCTAAGTATATACATTGCCTTGCCGTTACTCGCTGGTCAAATATAATTACACTGCGGATATGGCCCATGGGCCTGAATTTGACAACCCTTGTCTAGATTATCCCTGTTCTATGCTATCACTGTGAGGATTATGCTTGCACTGTGGCATCACTGTGTGCATTATACTAGAACTGTGGCATCACTGTGTGCATTCTTCTAGTTCTGTGGCATCACTGTGTGCATTATACTAGTACTGTGGCATCACTGTGTGCATTATTCTTGTACTGTGGCATCACTGTGTGCATTATACTAGTACTGTGGCATCACTGTGTGCATTATACTAGTACTGTGGCATCACTGTGCATTATACTAGCACTGTGGCATCACTGTGTTAATTATGCTAGCACTGTGGCATCACTGTGTTAATTATACTAGCACTGTGGCATCACTGTGTGCATTATACTAGCACTGTTGCATCACTGTGTGCATTATACTAGAACTGGGGCATCACTGTGTAAATTATGCTTGCACTGGGGCATCACTGTGTAAATTATGCTTGCACTGTGGCATCACTGTGTAAATTATACTAGTACTGTGGCATCACTGTGTGCATTATACTAGCACTGTGGCATCACTGTGTGCATTATGCCAATACTGTGGCATCACTGTGTGCATTATGCCAATACTGTGGCATCACTGTGTGCATTATACTAGTACTGGTGCATCGCATGTGTGCATTATACTAGCACTGTGGCAACACTGTGTTAATTATCCTAGCACTGTGGCATCACTGTTTGCATTATACTAGCACTGTGGCATCACTGTGTGCATTATACTAGCACTGTGGCATCACTGTGTGCATTATCCTAGCACTGGGGCATCACTGTGTAAATTATACTAGCACTGGGGAATCACTGTGTAAATTATGCTTGCACTGGGGCATCACTGTGTAAATTATGCTTGCACTGGGGCATCACTGTGTGCATTATATTAGCACTGTGGCATCACTGTGTGCATTATACTAGCACTGTGCCATTTAAATGTGTGCATTACACTAGAACTGTGGCATCACTGTGTGCTTTATACTAGCACTGTGGCATCACTGTGTGCATTATACTAGCACTGTGGCATCACTGTGTGCATTATGCTAGCACTGTTGTATCACTGTGTGCATTATACTAGCACTGTGGCATCACTGTGTGCATTATACTAGCACTGTGGCATCACTGTATGCATTATACTAGCACTGTGCCATCACTGTGTGCATTATACTAGCACTGTGCCATCACTGTGTGCATTATACTAGTACTGTGGCATCACTGTGTGCATTATACTAGCACTGTGGTATCACTGTGTGCATTATACTAGCACTGTGGCATCACTGTGTGCATTATACTAGCACTGTGGTATCACTGTGTGCATTATACTAGCACTGTGGCATCACTGTGTGCATTATGTCTGTGCATTAGGGAGATCAAAGTTATTCTAATTTTTTTCTGAACTTGCAGCTGAAACTGGTTAAGGATGGTTGAGTACCATTATACATTTTGTTATAGGACCCCATGGTTACCTATTACACCCCTGGTATGGATAGTGAGATGACTGCTGAGAAGTGATCTCTGCAAAACAGGAAGTGTCAGACTCTTATGTGATTCAGTGGAAATTTAGGATTTTGGTTAATGCTTACAATGAATCGTTGATTAAACAAAATCACCCAAATTCTTTAAAAATATATTTAGCGTGAAATATTGATTTAAAGAACTGTTTATTTTTTGATGACCCGTTCCCTTTAAGTCCAACGCTGGGGCACATGCGGGCACGGGCAGCATGCAGCGTATACTGATTACACTATATGAAAATCCAATACACTGGGATCCTAATTCTTTCGCTCAGTGTTTTACTTGTTGTGAGCCGATCTCCTAGGTTACTGCCTGTGTAGGCAGATTATGATGTAACAGACATACCATGGGAAACTTATTTGGCTCGATAAACCAGGAATGTCATGAAGAATTTACAGTGGAAGGCTCGTGTCTCACATTTCCCCCACATTTTGAAAATCTCCCCAATTTGGCCTCTACAGTGCATTATTATACAATGCAGTCTGGAGGCTGAGCTCTCCAAAGGGATAAGGTACATTATAAATCTGCAGAAAATCCCTTAAAGCAACAGGAAACTGGACAAAGTGAGATTTTATTTGCTTCTTATCTGTTAAAGGGGTTGTCCATGATTTAAAAAAAAAAAAAAAATGGCTGTTTTCTTCCAAGAACAGTGTCTAAAGGTTATGTACTGTAGCTCAGCTCCATTGAAGTAGTCTGGACTGAGTTGCAATACCACATACACCCTGTGAACAGGAGTGGTGCTGTTTTCGGAAGCAAGCAGTCATGTCTTTCAGATTCTGGACAACCCCCTTTAAAGGACCACTCCAGGTTTTAGGTACATTGTAGCCCCATTAACTTTGTTTACCTGCAGCTGAATACAGGATTTCTAACTGATGCAACAGTCTCTGTTAGGTCACATGACCTGCACTCTGGGAAAAAAAATGTCTGCATTTTTTTAAAAAGTACTAAAACATAACGAAAACCCTACATATTTGGTATTAACGGAATTGGATGAACCTGCAGAATACAGATAACACATCATTAGTACTGAAGAGTAACCGCTGTAAAAACCAAAACCCCACTAACATGGCGCTAGTATGTTTTTTCACATTTCACACCACTTAGAATTTTTTTCCCAGTATTTTCTATGGTACGGCCAAAGAAACTATTAAAAAGTATATTTTTCCCATAAAATAAAACCCCTCACATGCCTATATAGATGGAAAAATAAAAAAGTTATGGCCTGCACTCTGATTGGCTGAAAGACACTAGGCTCTATGTATTCCTAAAAGACTTTGAACCTCCCATGGGCATGCATAGAGAGATTCACTTTCGGGTCACACAACCATGCTGTGCATTTAATCTGCTCAGAGTGCAGGTCATATGACCCAGTACCAGCAGTCAGAAACCCTGTATTCAGCTACAGGTAAGTAGAACTATTGGTACTGCTATGTACCCAGAAGCAATTTCTAAGTCGTCCTTTAAAGGGGTTGTCTCACCACGCTCTTTCACAGAGTCAAAGGCAGCTTTCATTCATGCATCCTGTCTCTTCCTGGTCAGGCTGTGGGTGATTAGTATATCAGCTCTGTAGTCAAAAGTTTGTTACTTAGCTACTCTGACATGAGAGCAGGAGATGTTTATCTAAAGTCCAGAGAAGCTTCAAAGCTAAAGCAAACAAAAGTAATTAGTCTCCATTGTTTGTCAGATCAGATAACACTCAAGCTCTAAAACTGCCAGCAGACCTGTGTGATGACATCATCCCTGCTATCAGATATACAAACAGCAGGAAAGAGCAGAGCAGGTCGGTAACCTAGAGAAACCTGAGAGCACTCAGAGCTGATAAAATCACTGTTCTCTCCTCAACAAAGAAAAATAAACAAAGCAATATAATTGAAAAACCTCTTCATTTACTGTTCCCTGCTGAAAGCTAATCCTTGTAGTGAGACAACTCCTTTAAGTAGTAGAACATGAACACTCCTATCTCATTCTAAAGGTAGCATATGGAAGAAAGGAAGTTTAGTATAGCCAGTAGGGGGTGCTGTTAATTTTTTTGTGGAGGTACGTTCAAGGCGTTGGTTATTTAAAAGGGGCAGGTACGCCAGATTCGCCAGATGAGGATGTGCTGTCGCTGGCTGGGTTCCCGCTGATCTCCCCCTGCTCTGGACACATAGGAAATGACTGGAAATGCACACTCGGCTATTCAGTGGCTGAGGTGCGGTTCCGCTGCAGCCAGGGAATGGATCAGCTGGTATCTCCTGTTTGTTAAGGTCAGGTACCATGAAGCGGAGATCATCGGAGACCCAGTCAGTGTCAGAACAGCAGGGAGGTGAGCAAAGCAGGTGAGGCTTGTTTTATGTTTTCCCACAATGTTCCTATTAAAAAAAATTAAAGGTTCCTTAGGGGTCACTTCTGACTTGTGTTCGAGCCACGTTAAAAACTTTGATCGATGATTATAGAGACTGAATGCTAGAATGCAGTGGCTGGAGTGCTCTGCTGAGTATGGTGCCCTTTAAAGGTGCCCAGACCAAGAGCACTGACCATAGACAGTATGCTGTCCCGATTCCACTTTTTGCAGCCTCTTCATTCAAGCGAATACTGAATATCTAAGCGCTCTCACCCCGAATCATACCCTTAGACAAGATCTGCCAGTTATTCTTTAAATCATACATGCCAACTTGTGAAAGAAAGCAGAAGATTTGAAGGGGCGGTGTGAGTAGTGCGCCACGCCGTGCCAAAAATTTGCATATCCACGCCCATCTTGCATGTAAGCCTCGCCCCCTTTGAAAAGCCACACCCTACTCCACCTAACTGTCTAATGGCTCTGGAAGAAAGCTAAAATTTGGGTTTTTTGGCGTCACCATTCCTAGACTGTTGGATTGTCTAAACAGCATCCAGGAGAGCTGGGAGATGCTGCCAAACTGTGCCCCAATAGGTAGGTATCTCAGTGCCCTATTTGAACCCTGTAGCCAGGTAGTAACCCTCTGTAACCAGGTAGTAGCCTCCTGTAGCCAGATAGTGCCCCTTACAGCCAGGTAGTGCCTCCATTAGCCAGGTAGTTCTCCCAATAGCCAGGTAGTGCTCCCAATAGCCAGGTAGTGTCCCCAATAGCCAGGTAGTGCCCCCAATGCCCAGGTAGATGCTCCTTACAGCCAGGTAGTTCCCCATAGCCAGCAGATGCCCCTTTATCCAGGTAAAATGTCCCCATGAGCCAGGCAGATGCCCCCATGAGCAGGTAGATGCTCCCATGAGCCAGGCATATGCCCTCATGAGCCAAGTAGATGCCCCCATTAGCCAGGCAGTGCCCCAATAGCTGGTAACAATAAAATAATAAAATCTACTTCACACTCCTCCCCTCACAGGCACTTAGCCACCCCCCTCCCCACACACAGCCATCCCTGCACTCACTGTCCTGCTGGCATCCTAGTTTTTCAAACGCTCCTCGCTGCTTGGGGAAAGGGGGCAGCTAAGCCCCGCCCCCTTCACCTGCAGTACTCTCGCAGCTTCTTCTGAAGCTAGGAGTGCATTGCCAGACAGCGGCACAGGACAGAGGCTTTAGAGCAGTGTCAAGAGACACTATCCTGATGCCTCTGTACACAGATAACCTCTGGCATCTCTTCAGATGCAGGAGGTAAGCACCAAAGCGGGGGGGGGGGGGGGCGGAACACGGACCCCATTAGCGGGAGTGACCCGCCAAAACCGGGAGGGTTGGCAAGTATGCTTTAAAGGGACAATGAACCTAGTTATGAATATTGCAATAAAAACGTAAAAATAGATTACTTGTAAGGCCTCGTTCACACGGCTGATTTGGGGACGGATTTCAGCCGTATTGCACTCCAATACGGCTGAAATCCGTCCCAGGCATTACGGTAATCCACAGTTCTCATAGAGAACTATGGATTCCGTCTATCCTTCCCGCTCGGCGAATCCGCCGCGGGGGGAGAAAGTGACATGCACATCATCCCGGCGGGATACGCGCCGTGGATAATGGATGCCTATGGGGCCGGCGAGCAAATGCCCCCGCCCCCGCTGCACATCAGCCGGCGTAATTGCGGGCGAAATCCGTCCCCGCAATTACGCCAGTAATAAGCCGTGTGAACTTCGCCTAAGATTACTTGCCATACAAAAACCAGGTGGAAAACTAAGAACTACATGATCGCTGCAGTGTGACTAAAAGGGAGTCTGACATTCTGATCTTCCATAATTCAGAGAACAATGGGGGGTAGGTTTCTCATGCCCACTGATATAGATTATATAAATCCATGATGGGAGTTGTAGTTTCCCAACAGCTTGAGAGCCGACGTTGCAGACCCCTGAGTTATACTGTCACACTAGTCACAGTCAGATCACAGTTAATATTTATAATTAATTTCTACTGTATATATACAGGCAGTCCCTGACTTACACCATTCCGACTTACATCTGTCCCCTAGTTACAAATGGAGACTTATGGGGGCGTGCTGGCACTTGTAGTTCCATGTTCAACAACAGATAGTAGCTGTGGAACTACAAGTTCCAGCATGCCACAGTAAAAATGAGGTAAAATCTTCTTAACAGGGGCACAGACAGCAAAACAAATGTAAAAACCCTTCCCTGCACTATCCAAAGCTGAAAAAAACCTCTTGTGCTGGAGTTACATTTAATAATTATATACCTGTTCTGACTTACCTACAAATTCAACTTAAGAACAAACCTACAGTCCCTGTCCCGTTTGCAACCCGGGGACTGTCTGTACATCCAACAGGCAGTGATATGCTAGTGAAAGTGCCATCCTTGGTAATTTTGGATAATACAGGTGCAAGTTTCACAAAAATGTCCATAATATAACAATCCTTTATTGAATACAAAAAGCATTAAAAAACAGAGTGAGGTGAAAAGCAGTAACCAATACATGGCCAGGCACAGAATCATTTGGCAATATGAAGGGACCAAGTAATCAGCAGGTCATAATATATTTACCATCTGTATATAGGTAGACATAAGAGGTAATAGCCTTGTGATACACATTAAACACCCAAACGTATCATAAAAGAAGTTCATCCATAGGGGAGTACATAAAACACCTACTCATATTTGGACTACACCAGCCCGACACCCTGCCACGCGTTTCGCGTACACTTGCTTCTTTATCCAGGGCCGCAGTATCACAGTTACATACTTTGTACGGCTGAAAAAAGACAGACATCTGTTGTCCTATAGTAAATGTTAGTGAAAAAAATTTTCACATAATTTTTTTTAGACTAATAGAAAAATGCAAACCCCAGTTAGTGACTCCTCCCGACGCGTTCGAGCTGAAATGGGGCTCTTAAACGTAAATGATTAAAAAGCTGACAGAAAATCCCCAATGTAGTGGGTTAAGAGTTTAATGAAAATCTTAAATTCCCACCCAATAAAAGGTGTGTTGTCAAACCGTAGGAGGGCCTCACTAACTGGGGGGATTTCAGTTCTTTATTAGTCCCAATAAAAAAATGTGAAAAATTTAATTTTTTACTAAAATTTACCGGAATTTCTGGATGAAAAAGGGAAAAAAGTTTGGTTTAGTTGGGGGGTTTTGCTGTCCCCAGAGTCCCGGAAACATCTCTGCATCAAAAGTATAAAGGCCCCTGAAGTTTAACCCAAAAAGCACCGGAAGGTTTGGGAAAGGGGGGGGGGGAAAAATTTCTCCTTTTTTTTTATACTTTCGTTGGCTACATGTTTTTTTTTTTTCCTTTTTCTGTTCAAAAATGGCAACACCCCCACCGGGTGAAGGGGGCAAAAGGCAAAATCACCATCCAGGGACTACCACAGATGCTCAACTGGGTTCCAGGTTGGTGAATTTGGGCCAGGGGAGTCTTTGGGAAATATTTGCATGTTGCATTGTCTCGCTGGAAAAGCCCATCCGTCTCAGCACATGTGGGTCTGCAAGGATGGATTCATACCCAAATCGGTTAAAATCACCCCCTACTGGTGATGGCTAAGAATTCCCTAAAACATTCCCCAACCAAAATGTGCCATCACCACTCGTGTTTTTTTTACAAGGTTTTCAGGGTGTTTTGTTCTTGAAGTTTTCATGACACACCAATGTCCCCTTCGTTCAATGAACAAAAAAGACTTTTTGGAGAAACAAACCCCTTTTTGATCAGAAAAAGGGGGATTATACTGCTGCGCAATTGAAGGTTTTCTGCCGGGTGGCTTGGTTTAGCGAGGTGCATGACATTCTGTCCGGGGGCCCCCTACACATAGGGTTAGCAGAGGTGCAGTGAATCCTTGTGGGCCCCCCTACACATAGGTTTTTCAGGGTCATGACACCGTCGCTCCGGGGCCCCCATACACAGTAGGGGTTACGAGGTGCAGTGCAACGTTGCTCCCCGGGCCCCATACACAAGGGTTAGCAAGGTGCAGGACATCCGCCCCCTCCGGGCCCCCTAAAAGTTGGGGTTTGCAGAGGTGCAGGGCAACCCCTCTGCTCCGGGGCCCCATACACGTGGGTTGCAGAGGGGGAGTGACAAAGTCTGCTCCGGGGGGGGGCCATCCATTAGGGGACAAAATGCAGTGACATCCGTCTGTCCGGCCCCATACACAGTAGTGTTACGGGAGGGCAGTGAAAACCGCCTTTTCCGGGGCCCCCTACACAGAAGGGTTAGCAGAGTTGCGTGACATCCCCTTTGCCCCGGGCCCCATACACAGTGGGGTTTAAAGCAGGGGTCAGTGACAACCTCTGCCCCGGGCCCCCAATCACAGGGGGGTTAGCGAGGTGCAGTGACATCCTCTGCCCCGGGGGCCCCATACAAGAGGGGTTACAAGGTGCAGGAATCCATTCTGGGGGCCCATACAATAGGGTTAGCAGAGGTGCAGTGACACCCGTCTGCTCCGGGCCCCATCACGTGGGTTAGCAAGGTGCAGTGAACCCTTCTTCCGGGCCCCATACCCCCGGGGTTAGAAGGGGTGCGTGAATCCTCGCCCCGGGGGCCCTTTCCGTAGGGTTAAAAGAGGTGCAGTGACATCCGGTTTCCCGGGGCCCCAAAACGTGGGTTTAAAAAAGGGGGCCCCCCTGGGCTTTTTTTTTTTTTAATGGCCCCGAGAAACCCTATAGCCAACATTACCTCTCACATCAGGACACTTTTGCTCCAGTTTCCCCCTCACTTATTCACAGTGGCGCCATTTCTCCATTTATAATCCACTTTCACCACCGCAGCCACCAACAGTTCACAAACTGTGCAATTTCAGAAATACCGCCACCCTTGTCCATTTTGTAACTCTAAAAAATCGCCCCTTTTACCCATGACAGCAACAAGGATATGTTGGGGGGGCAGCCCAACACCTTATTACCCACCAAGCCAGCTCACCACACCTTATTTCCTTCATGAACCATGCACTGCTGATATTAAAAGTAGAAAGTGGTCATAATAATGTGACTTGACGGTGTATGTGAAACTACAATATAATTGTATCATCCAAGGCCATTCGGAAACTAATGAACACACCTGCAATATCCGATACCCAAAGCGACCCACGTCCCGGGGCTAAAATAAGCTGAACTCTGCTCCCCCCCGGAAAAGCCAAATTTTATCCCGGCTTCGAATGGGGGTTTTTGTTCATATGATAATTAAACTGTATTTTTTACTGTAAAAAAAAAAAAACCCATTTAACAATGTACCAAATAGTTAATAACAGCAGCGAGTTTCTAGAGAAACAATTTTTTGGACATACTTGAAACATTTTCGGAGACAGGCATTGGGGCGTGCGTTAATGAGTCCCCCTACCGAGCCTGGGGGGTTTAAAAAAGTTTTTTAAGTGAATCCAATAAAATTGGGGTCACCTGCTACTCGGCAAGCAGCGACGTCTCATTGTTTTTTGTTTTGTGAAGAATGAACCAGGATTGATGATAATAAATATTACTCTTGAAAGAAAGTATTATAATTATACTCCAGCGACTCAGACTCCATTGTCATGCTATAAAGCGGAGTCGTTCATGTATACAATGCTCTGCGATTAAAGAGAGCTACCGAAATCATTCCGGAGAGGCCCCTTTGCCACACAAGAAAGAGGTGGAAGACTTTTTTTTCATTAATTCAATCCTTAGTGCAGATATAATTGATTGAATTTGCAGCATTTGCTATGACAACACTTCCTGGCCGTGCTCTGGTAGATGAGAGTTATCGTTACAAAAACCTTGGGGGGTAGTATCACAATCCCCATCAATGTCCAATCTAACTGCTACTATTCCAGCTACCTAAGGGATGGACAAAGGTATGCTAATTGGACCCACAAACTGTGCCTATGACAACACTTCCTGGCCGTGCTGTGCTAGGTAAGAGTAGTCATTACAAAAACCTTTGGAGGTCGAATCACAATCCCTAACAATGTCCAATCTAACTACTACCCTTCTAGCTACCTACGGGGTGGACAAAGGTATGCTAATTGGACCCACCATCTGTCCCTATGACAACACTTCCTAGCCGTGCTCTGGTTGATAAGAGTTGTTGTTACAAAACTGGGGGTTTATATCACAATCCACATCAATGTCCAATCTAACTACTTTTATTCAAGCTACCTAAGGGATGGACAAAGGTGTGCTAATTGGACCCACCAACTGTTCCTATGACAACACTTCCTGGCCATGCTCTGGAAGTCTAGAGTTGCCGTTAGGAAACCTGGAGGGTATATATTACAATCCACATCAATGTCAAATCTAACTCCTTTTATTCAAGCTACAAAGGGGAAAGGGCAGGGTAGGCTCCCGTTGTTTGTTTTTGTTCTGAGTAAAAGCAAATATTTTTAAAGGGGTTGTCTCACTACATCAATTCATCTTACCTCAGTCCTATTTTCTTGTTTCATTTTAAAATTCAGGGCGGTTTACTGGCTTTTTACTAGCTGCAGTAGAAGCCAGTTCTGTACTATAGCACCCAGTGCTGGAAACCCAATCAGGGGAGAGTAAAAAGGTCTGTAGCTATAGTGACCTGCGGAGCTGATGCAGCCAATACAAGAGGGATATCTCAGAATAGGTAGGAAAACTGTTATGGACAATATTGTAAATGGACTTTTTTTAAACAAGATCTTTAACATAAAAAGTAATCCTTGTAGTGAGACAACCCCTTTAAAGGGGTTGTCTTGCTTCAATGATTGGGTTTTAATTAAAAGATCAAGCAGCTTTGCAATATATGTTCATTACAAATGTCCTACTGATTTTGAGCTATCCCTGTTAGTAGTAGTACATAGCTTTCTCAAATCTCTACTAGCTTGGGCCTGTTGATCTTTATCTCACTGGCTGTCAGTCTGATGACTCATCACCTTCAGAATACAGGTTGGAGCAGAGAGCCCCGCCTGCACAGAATGCTTCTGTAGTGGAGGGGAGGGGAGGGCTCTGGCTTCTGTGTCTGAGCTGCCTGGATTAACCCTTTTTTTGTTGTTTTTTTACCAAAGTAGAAAATCCCAGACTCACTAGGAGTCATCCTACAGCACTCAGGAGAGGAAAAACCCCCTGTGGAGGAAACCTCTAGGGAACCATGGCTGAAGGATTGTCCTTCCCTTGGGCTTAAACGGATAATGCCAACTCAAGTAACTCATCAGCATCATAATAACTGTCTGAAACCAGGTATATAATAAAGTCAATATAAAACAATACAATAATACATTCGTCATTGTACAGATCATAGCTAAACACAAGCTTCAGAGGATTCATTAAAATAGGGGCGGGTGGGAGAGACATCTTTCCTTGCTTCTTGGTGAGAAGAAAGAGGAAGTAGGAAGTGAAGACCGGAAGTTATATCTATAGCTAAACCACACCTCACAGTCACTGTTCCCCAGCCACACACTCCTCCCTCTCATATCACAACCCCCCCGCTCATAACTAAACACTACAAAGACAGGAGCCTAGGCACAATGCAGGGACTATAAGCTGCCCTCTCAAAACCTATCCCCTTTGCTCAAAGTTACTTACAATAACTATACTATGCATACACTGAAACCATCAGCTTACATACCTACAGCTATACAGCCAAAAACTCCCAGACTATAAGGGAGCTCTAGGTTCCCCCCTCCCAAAGTCATGGTCCCCCTTCGCTTAGGACTTCGGGGGTTCTGATCCAGTTTCAGACTGGTGTCCATGGGGCCCATCACTGGAGTTAATACCTAGGGCCCAACAGTGGAGTTAATACCTAGGGACCCAACAGTGAAGTTGACTAATAATGACAACCCCTGTCCACATGCATATGACATCCTAGAGGGATGTCTATGACTAAGAACCTCCCTGTAGGAGCCAGAGAAGAGAGAACGCTTACATCCATGTATTCATTAGGAAACCTATTTGAATGGCTGATGTGTACTTTATGGTTAGATGTGGTCTTTTCCTTGCAATAACAGATGCCACCAGGAATCATAGCCTTAAATAAAGCTACCCCAATCCCACCATGCCCAGGGGCCCACAGGGAAGCAAGAAAAACCTCTATGGGCCCCTGGACATAGTGGGATTGGAACAGCTCTCTTTAAAGATATGTCTACACAGTTAGGTTAAAATACTATCCAAGAAGATCCGATGGTATTATAACTTCGCTGCACCTCGTTTTTTGGCACGGGTTTGTGCTAAAAACTGCATTCGGTTTTCGGGTTTGCCATCGGCCCTGTTCATTGAATGTATGGGAATCCGACGGCAATAAGGCGAAAGATCTGGCAGGTTTCAAAACGGATCGGAAAAGATCGGCGCCATGTAGACTACAGCACGGATTTTTTATTGCGGTCTATGGGACACAGGTTACAGTCAGAGTTTTGTCGAATTCTAAATACTGAATCCTCTGAAAATCCAACCTAAAACCTTAGACATAGCCTAAGAGGTAGAAAAAGGTAACGAAATAAAGGCAGAATACAAGGGGTATGTGCTGTCATGTACAAACACAATCCAATATCAGCAGCACACTAAAAGAACTATCAAAATTCACATAGGAATTTTTGGAAAAGCATTTCTGCTACTTAGGATACATAAAAAATTTTGGGAGGTTCTTAGTTCACATTTTTGATCAAAACTGCTTAAACGCACCACCCAATCAGCAAGGGGATCTCAATACAGGTGGGAACCTACTCTATCGATACCTCCCTTGGTGCTTGTTCAGACCTCCACATTTCAGGGAGAGAAGGTTCCAGCTACAAGTTACTCTGCATTGATTTAAAAGCCTGTGCAGGTGGGTGGAGTGCAAAAAACCAAAGAGGGGGGCAGCCACTCCCCCCATATGGACAGTTTAGAAAACAATATTTGGTTATGCACATCCCAAAAACTTTTTTTGATAAAAAATAAGCAAAGGTGAACACTGGTGTGGGAGTAATATACAAACACAATCCAATATCAGCAGCACACTACTAGCACTAAAAGAACTATCAGAAGGCACATAGGAATTTTTGGAAAAGCATTTCTGATACTCAGGGTACAATTTTTTTGAGGTTCTTTTTTTTGGGATGTGCAGAACCAAAGATTGTTTTCTATGCTGTCATGTACAGTAGCTGTAGTATAGGTCCCAAAAGTCAACTCCATTGGTGAGCCCTACGAGTCAATTCCTTTAAAGACAAACTGTCAGGTCATTTATGTTACCCTATCTAAGAGCGCCACAGAGCCAGCTTTTTCAGAACCAGCTTTAGCCTCCCACTTCCTGTTCAGGCTGTGGGCGGTTCTACAGCATTAACTGACATTTCAGCTCCTGCTATTCCAAGCTTAGCACTGTTAGAGGAACATTGCTGACAGAATGTTTCAAACAGTAGGGCATAAAGCTACAGAGCGCTAAAGGATTTCTCAGTAACTTAGATAAACAAGCTCCTATGCTGCTGATAAGGGACAGCAGGGAGTGACGTCACCATCCCGGAAAGGGCAACTGGGGTAATAAGAGCAGAGAGAGATGGTTGGTAATCTAAGGAAGCTATTATACACAAGCAGGAGGTAAGAACTGCTCTAGCATTGAAATCAAGCAAAATCAGAACAGCAATGTATTTGGTAATAGTCTTTATTTAACTTTGCCTACATGTTAAAACCTAAACAATGTGGCGAGAATATCATTTTAAGATGATGGAGTGCAATTCACAAGCCCTAACTTGGACAATTACAGACAACCCATGCCATGTCAAAATTATTACACAGAAAGAAATTGCGAAACATGTTGAAGGGGTTGTGTAGGAGAAAAAAAAATGTAAGCTGTATCACTCACATAGTTTGGCACTTTTATAATGGAATTTTATTACATTTTCTGTGGGCTTCCTGCAGTTCTAAATCAGATTTTTGTTAACAGGAAGCTCAGTAGCTCTCAGTCTCCACACAGAGGAAACGGCTCTGTGTAGGGTTCTGGAGATCATGTGACCAAAGGAGTGTGGCTTTTTAAAGAGTACCCATCACCTCCACACAACACACAAAATATAATAGTAGATGAAATGATAAGACTTTTTCCAATACATGTCATTAGCAAATCAGAGGGTTGACCTCATTATTGCAGGGGAACAAGTTTTAGTTTCATTTTTTTATCAGAGATCTTTATGTAGCAGGGATTATTTCTGTTGAGAGATACCAACTGTGCAGGGGGAGCTGAGGACATAGCTGCTTGTACAGGGTAGTCGGAGTCCCTCACTACATACACAGCACACTGAGGACATAGTGTGACAGGGTTTACAGGCATCTACATTACACCATAGTTGCCAACTTTTGAAAATGAAAAAGCAGGAGACCCTAGTGGGCGGCGCGTCAAAAATTTGCATGGACACGCCCATCTTGCCGGTATGCCACGCCCTTTCAAAAAGCCACACCCACTCCACCTAACTGCATAACGGCTTTGGAAGAAAGCCAGGTAGATGCCCTTATAGCCAGGTAGTAACCCCCCATAAGCAGGTAGTGCCCCTTACAGGCAGGTAGATGCCCCCTTGTAGCCAAGTAGATGACCACTCTGTAGCCAGGTAGGTGCCCCACTTTCTTAGCCAGGTAGGTGCCCCCCTTTGTTAGCCAGGTAGATGCCCCCATTGTTTGCCAGTTAGTGCCCCCATTGTTTGCCAGGTAGTGCCCCCATTGTTGCCAGGTAGAGCCCCCATTGTTGCCAGGTAGTGCCCCCTCTGTTGCCAGGTAGATGTCCCCTCTGTTGCCAGGTAGTGCCCCCATTGTTGCCAGGCAGAGCCCCCCTATAGCTAATAAAAATAAAATAATAAAATCCACTTACCTCACCAGGCTCCTGCAGCACAGCTGCTCCGGACGATCTCCTCAGCGGCGCAGGGGGAAGTGAGAGCAGCCGCGCGTCACTCCCCTGCAGCCGCGCGTCACTTCCCCTGCGCCGCTGACCTGTATGTGCGGCGCACACACCGGCGCCGACATACAGGGGAGGAGGTAGGAGGGAGCGATCCCTCCTGCCTCCTCCCTGCACAGCAAGACTCCGGGCGGGAGCAGCGGGCGCCGCGGCCGCTACACCCGCCTTTCGGAGCGGCCCGGCGGCGCCAGAGTAGCGCACTAGCGCTACTCTGTCGCCGTGGCCATTTAAAGAACCCCCGCCGCTAGCAGGCGGCGGGAGGAATGCCAACTCCCCCGGGAGGGCGGGGGGGGACCCCAAATAGCGGGACCCCCCCGCCAAAAACGGGAGAGTTGGCATGTATGCATTACACTGCTGCTCGTGTTATATTCAGCACAGACACAGCAGCCCAGAGTTTATCAGTGTGCACATGATGTAGACTTCCTGGCTCCTCCTTTCGCAGTTTACTCTTCCAGCTCAGAAGCAGTTATTCTGACACAGCTGTCAACATAGTGATCCTTCAAGCTGTCATGTGCCGACTTGGCCCCAATTCAGAGCAGTCTTAAAGGGCCAGTGCTTTTAAAAAAAAATGAATTACAGCTGAAATGCTTTGATTTTCATAATGAAGCATATTTAAGGAAGTGTTTGTATTTTAGTCTCCAGTCACTTCATGAGGTTTCCCTCTTTAAAGCAACCTTTCAAGCCTTACCTATATAGTTCTGCCTACAAAAGCTTTCATTATGAGGGAGGAAAGAGGGTGCACGTGCTAAGACTGAGGTGGGGAGGGAGGAATATAGACAAAGCAAAGGCTACTGGCGCTTGTAGTTTTACAGAGCAAAAGGAAAACGGCTGTCAAACAGGAAATGCTGCTGCTTAGCTGCAGAGAAGGGAGGCGACATACAGCACAGAACACGTTATATGGAGTTAAATAAAGGGTCAATCAAGCTATGTGAGGAATTTCTTTTGTTGACTTTGGTTTTTTTTGGTGCAGGAAGCTCTCCTTTAAGTACAGGTGCACAATTCACGCGAACTGAACTTCTGTATCTTTCCTAGAAGTCCAGAGGAGCAAGTGTTTTTTCCACCTGCCCTAAGAACAGCAGGTGTCGGTAACACATGCTACAGTGATCATCTGACTATTACTGATTAAGCCAGTCAGCTGGGTGTCCAGCCTCTGTCCTTGCCCAGGGTATCAACATCACAGGCGAGCCGCCTTCCTTCGTAGGGACTTAAAAGTGTAGCAGCTATCTTAACTTCCAGGCTTATCGCTCCCAGCGGCAATCATTGAACTATTCAAAGCAGCAAGGACAGAGTAGAAGCAGAATAGAGATAATGAGACCATAGACATCACAAGAACCAGCGGGGACATTTGGAGGAGACACCTATAGACGGACTGAGTGGCAACATTAGTCATCTCCTTATCGCTCGTGGGCACCACGGTGTGTTGTCTTATGCAATTAGTTTAATGGGGAAGTTGGTTATTAACTGGCAAAAACAAATGAGTCATATTTGCCTTAAAGTGCACACATTGCTGAGTCCTAGAGGCAGCGATGACTACTGAGAGAAATGCTAGGGAAGTAAGTGACATCAGACAAAAGGACACTTGCCAAGTTTTTTAAAAAATTTCTTCAGGAAAATTAAAGCACTGCAGAATTGCATGTTTTTTTTCTACTGGCCACTCCCTTTTTAAGGGACTATATCCCACTTTTTGAAGGCCACGCCTCTTTTTACAAACTCCCTCCTCCCATCCATAAATCATAAGGGCCATTAAAAATATTGTATTTTTGTGTCATGATCAGGCTTGGACTGGTCGACAGGGACACAGACAGGGACACACGGGAAACCGTCTTGGGGTCCCTAAGCATGGCAGATCTGGAGTTTTTTTTAAACTGCATATACTTCCTTGGGAGAGGCTGAAAGTCAGAGAGAAAGAGGCAAAGAGTGAGAGGCTGAGTATAGGAGGGATATACAGTAGTTGGAAGGTGTGCCCCCAGAATCCACACCACTGGTGGGCCTTCAGAATCAACTGCACTGGTGGGCCCCCAGAAAGAAATTTCACTGGTGGGACCTAAGCACCCCAGTACGACACTGGTCATGATATTTGAAGAGCCATAACTTATTGAATTTTTACTTTTGATGGACCTGTGTCAGGGCCTTTTATTGGCGGGATGAGCTGACTTTTTCATTGGTATCGTTTTGGGGTCCATAAGAGTTTTTGAACACTTTTTATTTTGTTTTTGTGAGGCTGGGTGAACTTGAAAATGTAATTTTGGCATTTTTATAGCATTTTGCCTCTTTTACTGAAATCATTAAATAACATGATGATTTTATAACTTGGATTTCTCTGGCTGTATTAAATTAATTTTTTTTAATTGGGGAAACAAGGAGGTTTGTGTTTTTATTTATTTTTTATATTTGGATTTTTAAGCATTTTTTTATTATGCCACTGAGATTTTGCAATCACTTGACCACTATTACAATATATAGTCATATAATACTATACTACAGTGACAGGCAGGGCCTCATAAGCTTCATACATAGCAGATCTAGAGGCCATTATTCAAGTTTTGGCTGCCATGTTAACTATCGGGACCCCAAGATAGTGGTAGTGAATGGTGATATAGAAATCCCCCTAGCTCTGTCGATCAGGATCCAGGATCCAGGCTGTATTTTACAGCAGCTCCCGTTGTGAGTGGTGTGGACACAGCTGGTGAGCCCACACCATCCAAGTCCCATAAATAATAGCCCCTCAACTTGCCAGCTCTTCCAGAGGATCAGGAGGACTCCCCTTTTTGTGGGAGTCTCCTATACACTTTAGGAGTATTGGCAAGTATGGAGAAAACGCATCAACACCACTAGTGGGTCCCAAGAATCAACTCTAGTATAAGAGCAGTACAGGACATGTAATACCGCACTGTACTGTAGGGAGGCGCTATTAGATTGAGATTGGTGGGTCTCGAGAACCAATAAAGTCTATTGCAAGCCTATACTGACAAACCTTCCCCAACTTTCCAAACTAATGGGCTCTGCAAAGGTCACAGATCGATGGTCCCCTCTTGACTTATCTACTACCTGGCTTCTACCCAGTCTGCAACCCCCTTTTCCACCAAGGAGTCAATACAGGTTGATCTCCCCTCTTGGGTAGCTAGGGTAATAGAAAAAGTATAAGACCCTTGTCCATATCGAAAAATGGACAGGGCCAGATGACCAGCTCTCACTGATGACCAATGGTACAACTCCATTACAGGGTCCCAAGAATCAATACCACTGGTGAGCCCAAGAATATATTCCATTGGTGGGTCCCAAGAATCAACTCCACTAGTGGATGCCAAGACTCAACTCCATTGGTGGGTCACAACACTGAACTCTATTATTGGTCCCAGACCACAAGAAGATACATGAGACAACAGTATACCACCCCCGCCCACTTCAAAGGATGGATAGGGCCAGGTGACCACCTCTCACTAACCAGGGATGGTGCAATACTGCCAGCTCAAAATGGACAGCCTCCACAAGTATTGCATGACCCCCTCCAGTAAAGGCATTCCCAGTACCCCTCCAGCCTTGACCGAAACAGCTTCCATCCTGATAAGAACAGATACTATACTTGCCTAAAGTTTATTGCTGGGAAAACCAGCACTGGCCATACAGTATTTTTCATGTCCATGTGGTATTACAAGCAATTCAATCTATATCTGGTAGTCAGTAGTAGTAGTCAGAAAACTACATGTTTCCTTTAATTAATCTGTAATTGAATGTTAATAGTTTCTAAATTCAGAGTGAGACTAAGGGGTAGTCCCCAAAACGCATCAGCAGCGCAGCATCGGCTCCTGTGCCTTTCTGCCGTATGATTTTAATGGATCTTCAATAAAAGATACATTTTAATTTATGGAACGGATTGCTGGATCAACTTTTGTTTCTACATATGAGAATACAGCAGCTCTTTCAGCCTCTATCCTAGCAGGAATTCCCAGCACAAACTCCTGCACCTATCAGCAAGCCGCTGCAGCATCACCCAAGGCTGTATTCATGTATCATGGTCAAATAATATTGTTCTATAATTGTTTAAAAATTGCAGACAAATCCAGAACACATCCATACATATGGGGCAACTTGGAACAGGTCTTCTTGGTTTAACAACGTTGCTTTATTACAGCAACTGAATTGGTATTATGGTGACTTCTGCCTATGGGTGTCTTCATCTAATGCATTTCTTGCATGACTGCAATTAATTCCAACAAATTGAATATATTTAGTATAAGTGGCTGCTTAAAGGGGTTTTGCCAAAAAGTAAGTTACTTACCTAACAGGCTGATACTCCCCTCTTGAGGCTTGAAAAAAGGGGCGTTGTGTTTCTGTGTTTAAAAAAACAAGTACCTCCTCTGTGATGTCATCGCTCCACCTCCCATGCACGCTCCTGATATTTAGTCTCTGTAGTTGAGTAAACATTGTTTGGCTAATCCACACAGGATAACTGTATTGTGCACAGGAGAGAAGATAAGCTCCAAGCAGGCAGCGTTCGTTCATTTGTTCACAAACTGATGCGGGTGGGGGGAGGGGCTGAGCAGGGAGCATCTGCATGTTTACTCAGATAATTACATTGCAACCAGTGGATTCTCTATACTAAAGACACAGTATCTTTTCTCCCCAGTCCCTTCAAAGCTCGTTCATGTTCCCTGCCATCAGATAAGAAGTGCAAAAAACAAGTGCGGCCAGATCAGCTCCTGTCAGCTCCTGGTCGTGTCTAATGTAAACTGTCAGGAAACTAAGGGCATGTAAGGAAGGCTGTAGATCTCACAAGCTTCACTTTTTTTAATGACATATACTTAGAAAAGTGATTCAATACCCATTTTGGAGGATCCCACATCAACATTACATCGTGGCAAAACCCCTTTAACATCTACAATGTAAGTCCCACAGAGATCGGAAACTCTGGGCTGCACAGTGCGGTGTAACATGGTGGCCAGGATACTGACAGTAATGTGCAGTAATTGTTTGATGCCCTCTGTCTCTGTTGAATAATTTTCCTATGAGAAGCGCAATCCTGCAGAGATTCAAGTAATGACTCCATAGATTCACGGCTCTATTTATAGTATCAAGTGGAAACCATTTGGCACCAGTTTCAAAATGATTCATGCAGGAAGTCATAAAAAAAGCGAACATGCTTAATTTTCAAGTCATTTCCCCTGTAAGACAATGGGAGTTTAGAGATTGATGCACAATAATAGCAGTTAACGCTAAACAAAATGGGGAGGGGCGCCAGGAACAACTTCCATGTTTTCTCCGTGGCTGCAGATCCTACTCCGTACAGCTGTTTTTATGTATACAAAACTGTACAAATGGGGAAAAAAAACCATTAACCCTATCCATGCATTGGCTCCTCATTTCTATGGGTGGAATATAAGGGCTCAGATACTATCAAGGTGAATCATGCAGATGGCAGAGGGACCCTGGAGAAAGAGGCCCAGTCCTATCAGTCGTATACTCTGTGCTTTTAGATGGCAAGAATCTCCCTTAGCTAATAAGAGGGTGGGGAATTGGCCTACGGGTGTTAAAAAGGGCGTGGAGGGGAAACAAACAGCAGGCCCGTCTGTCATGGTTGACCTGGATTGATCTGTGCTTTAGGCCTCTCTCCGCAGACACAAAGCTCGTTTCATCTGTATTCAAGTCAATGGGCTTTGAATAAAAAATCTATATCATAAGTAATTATGGAAATTTTTTTTAGCAATGAGTCTATATCTGAGTTCAGCAGGATTCAGAGCTGTTAGTGGAGAGTGGGGCCCATTCTGAGTCTTGCTATGGGGCTATAAGATTTCAGTTTATACCCTTGCTCTAAGTGTAGACCATGCTATTTCCAGAACTTCTAATACAAATTACAGTGGTCCCTTAACGGCCTCAGGATACAATTTAGTCAATAGACAATGTTTTTTCCTAGGACATTGTATATTGAGTGTGGTTTCTAGATACAATGTCCCAGACACTGATCCAGCCGATTATCATGAACATTTTACTTGTAAAACCCCTGTATTAGTGCAGTAAATGTAGTGATTGGCGGTCTAGTACTACTCTCTACAGCATAGTGCGGTATACTTTTCCTGTAATGCTCGTCTTTGTAAGTGAGGTGCTGCATGTTGGGGGGTTAGTACCCTCTCTACAGTACGTGCGGTACACATGTCCTTACGCTCTTACATGTATTGTGAGTGTTGTAGTGTTTAGTATCTAGTACACCTTCTACAGTCAGTGTGGTTTCTACATGTCCTGTATCTCTTCATTAGTAGTGAGGTGATGCGGGGTTTGGGAGGTGTAGTTGCCCCCTTTTTACAGTCGTGCAATACTGCCTGTACTGCTCTTACATGTATTGGAAATGCATGCAGTGTTTGCGGCTGGTTTGCGCCTCTCTCAGTCGTGGGGGAAATAATGTCCTGTACTGCTTTTACATGTTTAGTGAAATGCTGCAGTGATTGATGTCTGTAGCCCTCTTACGTACGTGGGGTTACTAGATGCCCTGTACTGCTTTTTCATGTATTAGTGGATGCCGCAGTGTTTGGCAGTCTAGTAGGGCTCTCTACAGTACAGTGCAGTAAACATGTCCTGTACTGTTTCTACATGTATTGTGGGGCTGCATGTTGGCGGAGTAGACCTCCCTATAGTCAGTGCGGTACTACAGCCTGATCCTCTTACTTTATTAAAGGAAATGCGTGATTGGGGGTCTGTAGCACCTCTCACGTACGTGTGGTATACAAGTCCTGTAATGCCTTACATGTGCCAGGATGGCGCTCTTTGGGCACCAGGTGAGGGCACAAGCCTGACCCAAAGAAGTTCCTGTCTTCCTCACAGAAAGTGATTTCCAGCTTTGATTTTAATAGTAAAGGACTTCTTTATTTGGGTTTTTGTTATCTGCCCCCATTTTAAATTTGATCTTCATTTTAATTTGGGGGCCAAAAACCCAAAAACTATTTTCCATAGAGTTATGGTCTCCACCTACAATGGTCGTCCTAGAACCAATCTATATTGTATGTTGTATGTTGAGGGATCCCCGTATATAATTGTTCACCATTGTTTTAGACAGATGTTGTAACTCTTGAGATCCTCACCAACATTTAGGTACAGTTATTCCTCAGTCCCTGAGTGTGGATGGTCAAAAAACCAATCAAAAAAACGTTTCCCTCCGAAATTGATCCCAATAAAAACGTCAACTCATCCCGTAAAAAACAAGCCCCTAAACAGTTCCGTACACAGAAAAATAAAAAAGTTATGGCTCTCAGACTGTTGGGATGCAAAAACATGCTTTCCTTTTTGAATACAAGTGGGTTTTTTATGTAAAATCAGTAAAACATAAAAAAAAAATACAAATTGGATATTGCTGTAATCATATCGAGCTGCTGAATAAAATGGACCCCCTGTAAAAAAAAAA
>JAODAL010007649.1:0-123483 GCA_025379985.1 Phyllomedusa bahiana
GCCAGGGGTTTGGTAGCCCGGGCCCGGGGTCATATAGCCCGGAGGGGTTTGGTAGCCCGGCAGGTTTGGGAGCCAGGGGGATAGGCCAGGGAGGGCATCATATAGCCCGGGGGGATATAGGGGCAGGCGGTATCAGTAGCAGGGCGGGCCATAAGCCAGGCGGGTATAGGTGCCCGGGGAGGGTATCAGAGCCCGGGGAGGGCTATATAGCCCGGCGGGGTTTTAGGTAGCCAGGCAGGGTATCAGTAGCCAGGGGAGGGCATCATATAGCCAGGGCAGGGTATAGGTGGCCAGGCAGGGCAACTATCCAGGGAGGGTTCGTAGCAGGGCGGGGATCAGTAGCCAGGGCGGGGGATATATAGCCAGGGCATGGGCAGTAATAGCCCGGGCGGGCTATTATAGGGGCAGGGCAGGGGCATATATGCCAGGGCAGGGGGTTTATAGGGAACCGGGCCCAGGGGCAGTATATAGCCCGGGAGGGGGTATTTAGGCACCAAAGGCAGGGGGCAGTTATGCCGGGTAGGGCTTTTAGGCAGCCAGGGCAGGGAAGTATTTTAGCCCGGGAGGGGCAGTAATAGGCGCCCCGGGCGGGGCAGTTATAGGAGCCGGGCAGGAGCAGATAGACGCCAAGAGCAGGGGCGTATATAGCCAGGGCAGGGGCAGTATAGGCAGCCCGAGCAGGGGCAGTATTTAGCCAGGGCAGGGGCAGTATATAGCCAGGGCGGGGGCAGTAAAGGCAGCCAGGGAGGAGCAGTATAGGCAGCCAGAGCAGGGGCAGTTATAGCCCGGGCCAGGGGCAGTATATAGCCCAAAGGGCAGGGGGGGGCTGTATAGGCAGCAGGGAGGGGCAGTTTTTGCCGGGGAGGGGAGTATAGGCAGAAAAGGGCAGAAAGTAGTTTAAAAAATAAAAAGTAATCTCACCGGAACCTGATGTCCCCCTCTCTTCACTCTGGGCCCGGTGGCCCCTATGCAGAGGCGGGGCCCCGGAGAGGGGCGCGATTTAGTATTACATGCGGCTGCCCCCGCGGCCTCCCGGGAGTTAACAACGGGTTTTAGTAGATCCCCGTGTTAGCCTTGCTGCTGCTTGCCCGCGCGGTGAGGCCCCGGGGGCCCTGATGGCTCAGGGCGTCGGGGCCCAGCAGCCGATTTGGGTGGGGGGGGGGCTGCGGGCCCCTGCCCAGGGGGCCCGGGCGCTTATGGACCATTTCGGCCCCTGTAGCGCGCCACGACCCGGGACTCGGGGCCCCGCGGGGGGGAACATCGTCCCCTCGGGGGCGATCGGGCCGGCCCTGCGGCCCCGGGCCCTAGCGGCCCGCCCCGGCAAATGCCGGTTTTCCCTATGGTCCAGTCCGGGGCCCTTTGGGGGGGGGGGGCTATTGTATGTGGGTGGGGGGGGGGTATTTTATGTGGGTGGAGGGGGATTGGGGATGGGGGGGGGAAGGGGTTTTGTTGGGGTGGAAGGGGATATTGTATGTGGGTGGAGGGGGATATTGTATGTGGGTGGAGGGGGGATTTGTATGGGGGTGGAGGGGGGGATATGGGTTTTGGATATTGGAGGGGGAAAAATTGTTGTGGGGGAGGGGGTTATTGTATGTGGGTGGGGGGGATATTGTTGGGGGGTTGGGGGTATTGTATGTGGGTGGAGGGGGAATTGTTTTCGGGTGGTGGGGGTATTGTATTGGGGGGCGGGGGATATTGTTGGGGGGGGAGGGGGATATTGTATAGGGGGGGGTTTTGGTGGAATAATTGCCCCGTTCCCTTTTAAAAAGTTGATGCAGAGTGTGAGTTGACGATATGTGCTTTTTTTGCTATTTACTACCAATAAGTCTGTTTTGCACACTGTATTATGTGGTTAAAAATGGGCGCATTTTTGGGCCGAGGAGGGGGTATATTTTTCATGTACAGTTTGGGTGGGCCCCCCCCAAAAATCAAAAATCCCGGGGGGCCCGCCCCCCCAGTCCCCAACTGGTGTAAAGTTAGACTAGACGTTTTTAATTTGGGCCCAAAATTTATATATGTTGATAAAATTTGGTGCAGGGTTGAAACTAATTCTAGTTTGGGGGCCTGTTAAAACGGTTAAAATGGGCGTTTTTTCTTTCCGTAATTACGTGCGGAAACCTTGGCAATTAGGGCTGAAAACGGCCCGTCATTACGGTAATCCCCAGTTCTCATAAGAACATGGATTAGTCTTCTCCCTGTCGGCGAATTTTGCGGGCGGGGGGATAATTGCTTTTGAATTACCACGGCGTATGTTGTGGTAAAATTTCTGTCTTTGGGCCGGCGGGAAGTCCGGCCCCCCCCAAATCCCCGCTCCCGCCCCGCCCCCCCCACACGGGTAATTTGGGGGGGTAATTTCGTCCCCCGTTAAGCCGTGTGAAAATTAGCCAACCTGTCCCCAATTATTGTTTATTTACCCCAGAAAAAGGGACAAAAATTGGGGTTTTTGGTCCACTTAACCCGCCTTTTTCTATGAACCCGGCCCTTTTGTCGGGCGAGGTTTGAAAGGGAAAAACTCTGAAACCCTCTAAAAAACATATTAAATATGGCGAAAAGCTGGTTTCTGCTGCAAATGGAGCCAGAATTCTGGCGCAACTGCTTTGATAAATCTGCCCCAATGAATCCAGCAATACTGTATTCTTTGAGTGCTCCGGGTGCTTTTGTCTCACACAGCAGTTCAATATTGGAAAATTAGAGAGAAAGTCCGGCACTTCAGTAAAATGTATGCTTTGTTCAAAAATCCATTAAAAGACAGGCATCATGGATCCAAAACATGTGCCTGCTAACACAATTCAGATGTTATCCTTGATCACAGCATAAAACAAATGTATCAAACTTCACATTTAACCACAGGAAAGATCCACCCAAAACAAGCCTAAATGATGCCATAACAAAACATGCGCTACTATTTGGGTTCCCTGATATATGGCGGAACCATTTATACCTTTTATTATTGCTGCTTATGCTGATGTTTTAGGTTATTTTCATTTGGTGGGGGACGCTATAGTTACATAGTACGGATGAAAAAAGATACATGTCCATCAAGTTCAACCAATGGTGGGGAAAATGTGGGTAAAGGGAGGGAGATTTTTTTAAGCTTAGTTTCCCTACTGATGAATGCTTTGCAACCCATAAGGCAAGAACCAATCTTCTCTAAGGAAGACTTCATTTCTGATCCCAGAGTAACCATCAGACTGGATCTAGAATTTTATAAGACTACATATGTATTAATATTTTTTAGTTTCAGATAGTTATCTAAGCCTTCTTGAAACTCGCAACTAGTGTTGAGCGATTATTATCGATAAAGTTGAAATCGGCACAGTTTTTATGTTGATCGAAATTTTTAGATCATGCGATTATTTAGGTTAAATTTTGTGCATCATCCCATTAAGATCGCGCCTTTTCGGCGCTTCCTGTCATTTTTGGCGGCCAGCAATCAGCTTACAGAATAGAGCAGGGTAGATGTGTGTGCGACGGTCATGACTGGGATGTGTTTGGTTGGATTGGCTGGAAAAATCACATGACCTCGTTTTACATAGAACAGCGTTCCTGTTTCAGCCTCTGTGTTCTCTCAGCGTTCAGAGCAATAGGACGTGCACTCTGCCTGTGTCCAAACATCTCAGCGAATTATTCTATTTCTTCACAGAGAAAGTTCTACTGTTAGCTGTGATCCATACAACTTAATTAGATTAGAGATTGGAAGATTTTATGTAGTTAGGTAGAGAATTTTAAAGGAGCACCTACCGCTGTAAAGTCATGGGGGGAGCGGAGATGGGGCCCCCGCGGGCAAACCCCAGAAAAGCTCTATAAAAAATTTACTGGATAAAGTTCACCAAGATTAGTGTAGACATTGCACTGCAATTAGCTTTATTATTAACAGTTTTCTATTAAAATATTTCCTGGATATTGGGCAGCTGAACTTATATTGGATACACATCTTTTTAGTAACTGCAGGTCTCTTTGTTAGGTGCAAAACTCCACTTTTAATTATCAGTATACATTTCAGATAGGTGTTCATTTCAATTTTGCCCTTTCCCCCTTTGTTGATATATCCCCCTTGCAGTTAAATTAGAATCCAGCAATTTTGTAGTTGCACAGGTTGAATAGGTGCCAAAAATACCTTGTATTATCCGAATAAATTTCCAGATACGTGTTTTTTACTTTGGCGCACTAAAGCTTTGTTCATTGAGGCACCTTGCACTTAAATGTCAAACTGCTATTTTTTGTAGTCACCACACGTGAATTGATAGGTCCCAAAAAATACCTTTTATTATCCGAATACATTACAGATTACGTATTTGTACTTTGGCGCACTACAGCTTTGTTCATTTTGAGGCCCTTGCACTTAATGTGAATACAGCAATTTTTGTAGTCACCACAGATGAATTGAAAGGTGCCAAAAAATACCTTTTATTATCCGAATACATTACAGATATGTGTTTTTTGCACTTTTGCCCAGTCTAGATTTGTTGATAGAGCCACCTTGCAGTTAAATTTGAATCCAGCAATTTCGCTCTTTTATTATCCAAAATACATTTCAGAAAACTTGTTTTTTCACTTTGGTGCAGGCCAGCTTTGTTGATAGATCTACTTTGCAGTTAAAATTTGAATTCAGCAATTTTGTAGTCACCACAGGGGAATTGAAAGGTGCCAAAAATACCTTTTAATATCCGTATACATTTCAGACATGTGTTTTTTTCACTTTTGGTCAGTCAAGCTTTGTTGATAGATCTACTTTGCAGTTAAATTTAAACCCAGCAATTTTGTTTTGATTTGAGGGATTTGAGAATAGCTGTGATTTGCCGTCTTTTAATAAGAGACTTTCCAAAAACTCTTCCATACCTTCTCAAATTTTTATTTCTGAACATGGAGCGAAATTCAGGTGTAAAGCGAGCAAAGAGGGGGGTAGGACAATGGAGGTAGAGGTACGAGAGAAGGTGCTCCTTCAAGTGCTGGCGACAACACGCTTTGCCAGCGGACTGTCAGTTGCAGGCCCGTCAGGCCTGTCATCGCTGGGTCAGGGCCCTGTGAATCTCAGTAACGAACAGCGTCGCCAATCTGTCCTTAAGTGGTTAATGCAACCTGCATCCAGCAGTCTTACCTCCTCGTCCTCCCAGTCACGGCCACAAATGTCGCCCATGCATCCCCAGCATCGTCCAACATTAACCCAGCCCAAATGTCAACTGTTACCACCCCATGTGGATAATATTTTCTAAAAGATTCTTTGATGACAAAATGCGGTTGGGGTCAGAGGCCTGTTAAAGATCAAGAGGCCAAAGAGGATGATTTTCTCTGCTTGACCCCAGTTATGATGCCATAGAGGATGGAGAAGGAAGCCGGCCCCAATCGGCAAAAATCCCGGGCGGTCGGCAACGCCCTTGCAGTCCCTCTTGCTTGTAGCCAGCAGCTCTGGATGCAGAATGTCAGGAGACGAAGTCACCTGGTTGTGATGAGATGATGACGACATTGCGGATCCAACCCATGGTCTTTCCAGCAGAATTTGCTTGCGAGCACTTCACCCAATGGACGGAGGAAGACGATGGGGTAGTGTCAGTAGGGGTTTCCCGGGCTCAAAAGGGGGGATGGCGCGGTCGCGAGTCCGCTGATATGATTCCGCCAGCCCACGGTCAGCGCAAACCCCGCTCCTCGCTTATCGCCGTCAAAAAGGTCCAGGACCTCTCAAGCCTGGGGCCTTCTTTGAACAAGCTCTGTTTTCCCCCAGCGATGTCATTATGCCACCTTTGCCGTAACGCATAAGTAGAGGCAAGAACCTTAGGTGGTTAACCACCCCCAACACTTGTCTAGTCACAGCAGCGAATTGCATGAGTTGAAATGGAGGCAACACTTGGCCAAAAAGGCCCAGACCGTTTGCGGGCCTCCAACCACTGTCAAACCTCTGTCCCCGCCTCTCCTCCTCCGCCACCCCCAAGCGTTCCTCAGTGCCATGTCTCTCAGTCATGATCAGGGATCAGCCTCCGCTTCAGCTCACCGTTGCCGAGAAACCCAGCCCCCCCAAGGGGACCCATCCTACCCCTTCTCCTTCCGCCGTTTGCCCGACCTGCACGCCCAGTACAGTGGCCAGTCTAGAGCCAGCCTTCTGTCTTCCAGGTTTGGGAGCAGAAGAAACACTTTAACCCAACCATCCCAAAGCCAAAGCCTGAATGTCGGCATTCCCAGGCTTTTGGCCTTGGAAATGTTCCCTTTCCGTCGGGGGGGGGACCCCAGAGGGGTTTCCTCACGTCAGGGCCCCTTGCCTGCCCCCAATACCAAATGCTGGCAGGCATTTCTTTCCCGAGAAAAGCCGTCCCTCCCCTGGCCAACCACTTTGTCATCTAAAATTTCAGCGCGTTGTCTGCTTCTGTGGCCGGCAAAGTCCATCTGCCCACCGGTCACTTTGGACTAGTAAGCACGGCCAAGGCCGCTATATCTCTGTGACAGTTCAAGGGGTGAGCTGGGTGATTGTCTCTGGGGGTGGGTCCCGGTGGCTCGGGGGCACTTTTCTTCAAAACCGCAGGGATGGTGCAGGGTTCTTTCCCCCATAGGTCCTCTGGTGGCATAACGTGCTCAGAGAAACCAGGCCGTGTTGAAATTAATCTCCCTTGGAGACCGCCCACAACGGTCAGGAGCTGTGGAGGCTCTCCGCAACGAGGGACGAGCGCTGGCTGGGTGCCAAGAACCTTGTGCCAGGCAAGGTGGTGTGCGATAACGGGCGAAATCTGCTGGCCGCCTTTAAGATCGGTAGGCTGGAGCACATCCCTTGCCGGGGCACATGTCATGAACCTTGTTGCCCAGAAATTTCTAAAGAGTCCCCGGGTTGGACTGCATGCTGAGGAAGGCTCGAAGTCTAAGTTCGCACTTCCCCCGTTCGCACCCTGCTTCGTCCCGCCTGGCTGCTTTTGCAGCGTCAGCTCGGCCTCCCCGTCAACCGTTTCATTGTTGACGTGGCAACACGCGGGAAATTTTCACCCTCCACTTTGCCCCAGCGATTGTGGCAGAAGGGCATTGCCATTAACGCAGTCGAAGTGACACATGGCTGACAAGCAGCGGTGCGGACTCAGGGTGTTGAGCCAAACCGAGAATGGAGGCAGGTGAAAGAGCTCTGCACCATCCTTGCCAGTTTTGAAGAAGCCACCAAAATGGTCAGTGCGGACAATGCCTTGTCAGCATGGCATTGTGGTGATCTTAGTTCTGGAACGATCTTTTAGACACTCTGAAACAAAGGTCCCGCCAGCGACGGAGGAGGAGACGGACACAGATGCGGAAACCCCGGGCCTTTCTCTCCGTCAAATCCACAAGGCCCGACAGTTTCACAATTTCATCGGTCTTCATTAGGCAGTGGTTCGGGGTCCAGAGCTAGTGCAAGGTGGCTCATCAGCTTCAGGGTGCATCATCTAGGCAAGTCCCGGGCTGTGTTGAAGCTTTGCGGAGGCAGCGGAGGAGAAGGAGGAGGAGGTATTCCTTTGACACCACGTTACGACGTCCCTGCCTTGGAAAGAGGTTGGCGCGAATTTGAGGCGGAGGAGGAAGATCAGTTTGCTAGTTGCCCCTCGACCCAGAGGCTTGGGAAATCAAGGCTCCATCTCTCAACATGAGTGCTTGGATGCTCCCTTTCCTCCAACATGATCCTCGGGTTAAGGCCCCTCAAAATGAACAACAGTTACTGGGTGGCCACCCTCCTGGATCCCCGGTACAAAACAAAAAATCAGCACTTTCCTTCCACCCACCCAAATAGAGAGTAAAATGCAGGAAATGGAGCCTTGCTGATTGATCAAATGGAGACATCTGTTGCGTCTGCTTCACGTTCCCAAATGTCACGGTGGAACAACATCAGCGACAGTGACAGCAGTAGAGTGCCCAAGTAGCCGTAGCGGCAGCAGCAAACAGCAGGCAAGGTGGCAGAAGCCCAATGGGTGACCTCTGGCAATCTTTGTTTACCACCTCACCAACGCATGCAATGCAGGGCACACATCCAACACACAGAGGATAGCTTAAGATATGGTGCATGACTATCTGCGTCTTTAACACCCATGTTTTTGTATGTGTTCCGGACCCAATAGACTTCTGGGTATCCAAAATGGACGAATGGCCCGAGCCTCGCTCGCCCACGCCATAGAGGTGTTGTCCTGCCCAGAGCCAGCGTCATATTGAGCGGACCTTCAGCACAGCTGGAGGAGTCATTACAGACAAACGCATCCGGCTTTTCACAGATAATGTGGATCGTTTGACTTTCTCAAGATGAATCAGGCATGGATCTCTGATGATGTTTGGCCCCAATTGCCGAGGTCACCGATTAGTTGCCGGTCTACTTCACTTCCTCTTCAAACAGAAATGGTCCTCTTGAAAACTTTTTTTAAAATGATCATTTCTTACTGCAAATTTTTATTCTCTTTTCCCAACAGTTTTATTTTTTGGTTTTGCTGTGAGGAGAATGTAAAAGACAGCAAGGTTTCATGACAACACCGTATTTCCCTTTATCCCTTTTTCTTTAGAAGTTTTCGCATTGTCAATGGTTTTGAGGTCATGTTGCTGTGAGATACAGCTAAATTATGGTCCTTTGGAACAGAAATGTGGCTTTTAAGTGGCATTTCTCCCTCACATTTTTTTAATAGTGGCTGAGAAGTCATATTTTAATTTTTGGGGTCATGTAGCTGTGAGATACAGCAATGATCATGGTCCTTTGGAACAGAAATGTGGCTTCTAAATGGCATTTCTCCCCCACAATTTTTAAAAAGTGGTGAGAAGTCATTTTTATAATTTTTTGGGTCATGCTGCTTTGAAATGCAGCAATACTACAGGTCCTATTATAAAAAAATGTTGTTTTAACAGACATTTGTTCTTCACAAATTTTCCAAAGTGGCTCAAGGGTCATGCTTTGAATTTTTGGGGGGATTTTGCTTGAAATGCAGCTGTACTACAGGTCCTATTATAAAAAAAAATGTTGTTTCTAACAGACATTTGTTCTTACAAATTGTCCAAAGTGGCTCAAGGGTCATTGCTTTAAATTTCTGGGGGCATTTTGCATTGAAATGCAGCTATACTACAGGTCTACAGGTCCTATTATAAAAAAAAATGTTGTTTCTAACAGACATTTGTTTTTCACAATTGTCCAAAGTGGCTCAAGGGTCATGCTTTCAATTTTTTGGGGGCATTTTGCTTTGAAATGCAGCTATACTACAGGTTCCTATATAAAAAAATGTTGTTTCTAACAGACATTTGTTCTTCACAAAATTTTCAAGAGTGGTCAAGGGTGATGGTGCTGTCAGAAACAGGGAAAAGGTAGGACACTGTTAATGGACACATATTGCAAAATGACTTGTTTTTGCAAGATCTTTAAAAATAGTATCAATCCCCGTATTTAGACAATCATTTAATACAATTAAAAAAAGAGAAACAAAGACATGGTGGGGTTCCATCCTATTTTAAAAATGTGTTTTTTGAATTAAATACTAAAAAACTTGCATGTACAAAATAGCTTGTAAAAAAATTCCTCTGAATTGTACAAGGGAAGTACAGGAAAACTTGACCAGTGTAGGTTATTCAGAGGACATGGAGTATAGAGCACGGACAGGAACAAAGTACAGAGGACAATTTCCTCCAGCACGTTGAGTAAAATAAGAAAAAGAATGCCAAAAAAAGGGCACCTGGGTGGAACAGGAGCGTTAACCACCAGTATTTCCAAGTGAAGCGCAATTGGTCCGCAATCATACGGAGGGGCAAGCGCTACCCCGGACAGGGACAGTATATGTACAGTGAAACTAAATGGTGGTTGAAAGATCCTTTCCCGGCACTTTTTAATCTGTGGGTCAGACAGGTTTAATGGTCATTCTGCGATACGGACAGATATAGTCAATGTCCAGTTCAACTAAAATGGTGGTTGGAAAGAAATCCCCTTTTTTCCCGGCCCTTTTTTAAACTGGGGGTCATGCAGGTTTGGGGCTCATGCTGTGGCCAGGAAGGTATAGTCAATGTCCCGTGAAAATAAATGGTGGTTGAAAAGACTCCTTTTTCCGGCACTTTTTAATCTGGGGTTCATGCAGGTTTGGGGTCATGCTGTGGCCCAGGACAGGTATAGTCAATGTCCAGTGAAAACAAATGGTGGTTCAAAGACTCCTTTTCCCGGCACTTTTGAATCTGTGGGTTCAGACAGGTTTAATGGTCATTCTGCGGTACAGGACAGATATAGTCAATGTCCAGTTAAACTAAAATGGTGGTTGAAAGACTCCTTTTTCCAGCACTTTTTAATCTGGGGGTCATGCAGGTTTGGGGCTCATGCTGTGGCCCAGGACAGTTCTATTCATATGACCAGTTCAGAAAAAATGGTGGTTAAAAGACTCCTTTTTCCGGCACTTTTGAATCTGGGGGTCATGCAGGTTTGGGGTCATGCTGCATTCCAGGACAGGGATATTCATGTCCAGTTCAAGTAACATGATGGTTCAAATCATACTGCCTTCTGGCACTTTTTAATTTGTGGGTGATTTCAGGTTTAAGGGTCATGGTGTGGTACAAGACAGGGATAGTGAATGTTGTGTGTTTTTTTTCTGTGGCTTTTATAACCTAAGTGTGTTGCCTAAGATGTAGCACGTATCCATTTGACTGTTGTGGATGTTAATTCAGCTTCTCCGCCTGTTTGGGTGTAAGAATGAAGGTGTTGTTGCTTCCAATGGGCTTTAATGGTCATCGCTCATAATCGACTGCTCACTATCGACTATCTTGTCGATGATGGTCGACTTTCGACCATCGACCGATGTCGATGGTCAACGTAATCGCTCAACACTATTTGTAACAACTTTTCCGTGATGTATTTATTTGAAAGTCAAGCTTTTGTGCTTGCCTATACAATTTTGTAATTTATGTGCTTAAACTTTTTGTGCAATAGCATGTCATGCGGTCATCATAGATCGGTATGTTCAAACTGTTTGTGCAGTAGCATGACATTCGGTCATCATAGATCTGTACGTTTAAACTTTGTGTTGCACAATATAAATATATTTTTAGTGTTTTTAATAAATTATAGTTAACATTTATTTTATTTTTGTTGTTTCATGTACATAATAACCCAGACCTGTGGGATAAGAGCTTCCATGGGTACAGTAATTAGAACTAGGAAAACCAGTACTAGGATGTTATTTGTAAGGCACTGTCCCCGGGGGACTGTGGGAGTATGACATTGGACTTGGGGGATTGATCTGTAAGTGATTTGTAATATTTCTGTTTCTGCTTCGGTATAAAATATCATTCATACTGTTCTTGTGAGTTAAGGCTTGGAATGTGTCTGTTCAGCAAGGTCACATCAGCGCATTTGCCACAGAGAGGCTGCAGGCCTAATAGGTTTAGTCTAAACACAAGCATGTAAACGCTAATGCATCTCTGCGGCTCTTGTGCTAATGTCACCGTGTGGAATTCAGAATGCTTTGATTGCCATAATGACTGAATTGTGTAGGCTATAAATGTAATCCTTCTTTTCTATTGTCAACAGTTGAGGATGTCAAGAAGAGCTGGAAGAGCAGGGACTCCATCATTAAGTAATTATAATTTATCTAACAGTTGTTCAGTGATAGCATACAGCATTAATAATGAATTTATTTACATGCAAAATAATAGCAGTGTGTTTAAAACACATGACAAAAATCTCATTCCTCATAATAGCATTAATTTCCACATACACAAAAGCACTGGTAGTTCTGCACATTCACATCCAAATGAAAACATGGTCAAAATATCAAATTATAAACTGAAAAATGAAGAAGAAGTAAGAACAGTTTGTTAAAAAGATGGCAGTGTGTGTATTTTTATTATCCAACTCGAATATTTTCAGTATAAACTGAAATTTGTTCCCCAATTTAGCTTTTCTGTGTATCCCTGAACTAATATTGAGTTGTGTAACTGTCAGGATTCCGCCTGTCAGACCCCCAGCTTTGAACTCTGGTCGCCAGCCATGGCCGTTGCGACATAAACTGCGGTTTCGGCTGTAGTGCTGTTATTTGTGTTCACCAGTGTGAACTCGGTTTTCCCTGCTCTGTATTCTTAGTTGATTCCTGGCCTGTGATCAAAAATCCTCCAGCACTCTTCTAGTTAAACTGTTTCCTTGCAAGTCCTTTGGATTGACAGCCTTGTATCCAACTCAGTGTTCTGTTTTTTCCACCTTTGTCTTTTATTTTCTGGTCAGCTATAAAAGGGCTATTGTGTCACTTCCCCCTTGCCTGCTATATTGATTTCTTTCTGTACCTATAGCTAGCCCTTTCTCTTGCTAGATTTCCTTGTTACCTGACTTTGCTTTGTTTCTGACTATTCTTCTGCCTCCTGATTTTGTACTGCTTCTCCCGACAGTTACTGACCTGGCTTGTCTGACCCTCCATGTTTGTTTCATCTGCATCCTGTGTTTCCACTTATCCAGTGTATCCCGCAGTCTTCGGTTGGGGCTGACCTGTTAAGGAGTCGGGCACCCCCAAAAGGCAGGGACAGTCGTTGGCGTCTGTGTCTATTCGTGTGCCCCTGACCGGTTTCTAACATTAACCTTTATAATTAAGAACTGCTTCACATCTTTGTGGTATATAGTCAACTAGTGTCTGACATCTGATAACAGATATTTCATCCCCAGCACACTGTTCTACATTCCACAGCTCATTTGCATTTTAAGAGTTACACACCACAACACAATTTTCATGTCACTCCACAAATTCTCATTCACATTGAGTTCTTAGGATTGTTCTGGCTACTTCATGATCAAGGTCGGGACGACGGGTAGGCAGAGGTAGGTAGAAGTAGACTGTCCCTAAGGGGCGCAGTCAGGGGCCCTGAACCTCGCCGGGCTCCAGGCCGCTGCCATGGGCCTGGAGCGTTGGCGGTCTCTTTAGCTGTATGTGCGTCCGCTGGACGCACATACAGCTGCGGGCTTCTGCGGAGCAGAGAGCAAGCGCTCCCTGCTCCACAGATAGTGTCGGACTGGCCACGGGTCCGACATAGTGGGGCCGCCGGGTCCTCATAGAGCTGAGGACCCGCCACGGCCCTGTGCAGCTCAGCCGGGCAGCGTCGAGATGAAGTGAGGTCATCGCGCCGTTGCCTCTCTGCAGACGCACAGCCGTCATAGGCTGTGAGCCCGAGGAGCTGCCTGAGGAGCGTCCCGGCGCTGGAGGCGTGGCCTGAAGAGGAGCGCGCAGCCGGGAAGCAGGTAAGGTAAGTATTAATGTTAGTATTTTTGCCTACCTGAGTGCCCCTGTATACCTGCCTGAGAGTGCCCCTATATACTTGAGTGTCCCTGTATACCTGCCTGAGAGTGCCCCTATATACCTGAGTGCCACCTGCCTGAGAGTGCCCCTATATACCTGAGTGCCCCTACCTGCCTGAGAGTGCCCCTATATACCTGAGTGCCCCTGTATACCTGCCTGAGAGTGCCCCTATATACCTGAGTGCCCCTATATACCTGAGTGCCCCTGTATACCTGCCTGAGAGTGCCCCTATATACCTGAGTGCCCCTATATACCTGAGTGCCCCTGTATACCTGCCTGAGAGTGCCCCTATATACCTGAGTGCCCCTGTATACCTGCCTGAGATTGCCCATATATACCTGAGTGTCCCTGTATACCTGCCTGAGAGTGCCCCTATATACCTGAGTGCCCCTATATACCTGTGTGCCCCTGTATACCTGCCTGAGAGTGCCCCTATATACCTGAGTGCCCCTGTATATCTGCCTGAGAGTGCCCCTATATACCTGAGTGCCCCTGTATACCTGCCTGAGATTGCCCATATATACCTGAGTGCCCCTGTATACCTGCCTGAGAGTGCCCCTATATACCTGAGTGCCCCTATATACCTGCCTGAGAGTGCCCCTATATACCTGAGTGCCCCTATATACCTGAGTGCCCCTGTATACCTGCCTGAGAGTGCTCCTATATACCTGAGTGCCCCTATATACCTGAGTGCCCCTGTATACCTGAGTGCCCCTGTATACCTGCCTGAGATTGCCCATATATACCTGAGTGTCCCTGTATACCTGCCTGAGAGTGCCCCTATATACCTGAGTGCCCCTGTATACCTGCCTGAGAGTGCCCCTATATACCTGAGTGCCCCTAAATACCTGAGTGCCCCTGTATACCTGCCTGAGAGTGCCCCTATATACCTGAGTGCCCCTATATACCTGCCTGAGTGCCCTTAGATACCTGCCTGAGTGCCCCTATATACCTGCCTGAGAGTGCCTCTATATACCTGAGTGCCCCTATATACCTGCCTGAGAGTGCCCCTATATACCTGAGTGCCCCTATATACCTTCCTATGTGCCCCTATAGCTATATACCTGCCTGAGTGCCCCTAAATACCTGCCTGAGTGCCCTATATTTATATACCTGCCTGAGAGTGACCCTATATCTATATACCTGCCTGGGTTCCCCTATATTTATATACCTGCCTGTCTAAGGGGACAATATCTATATACCTGCCTGCCTGAGGAGACATATATACCTGCCTGACTGAGAGGGCATATCTATATACCTGCCTAACTGATGGGGACCTGTATATACCTGCCTAATTGAGGGGGACATACTGTATATACCTGTCTAACTGCAGTGACTTATATAGCTTCCTATCAGTGGGGCCCTTATATACCTATAAGTAAGGAGTTGCTGGAAATGTGAGGATTCTAAGATATTTGTGTCCAAATCTGCAGGGACGAGTATTGGCCGGGAGAAATCAGCTGATCAGGTGTGAACCAGATGGAGAAGAAAAGGGAAAGTGAACAACGCTGATCAGAAATGATGTCTCCTGTGAGTCACTAAATGTAACTGCAGTGTAATCACTTATATTTCTGCAGAGCATCTACATACAACTAGTATCTACCACTATATGGTCACTGTGTGGCGGTAATACACGTCTTCAAAGCCTGTGTACACATGTGGTGGTCGCGTTTGGTCAGGGTCTGGCAGGATTATTTGAGCCTTAAGTAGTAATAGTTTTGGGTCTCAGTTTTGTAGGAGTGTTTTTTAGTAACAATGATTCGTCTGGTATATTTGTTCCATGTATCAGTGTATTATTTGGTGATTGTTATTTGTAAGGTATTACACTGTCATACAGAGGCGAGCGCTTTTGAAAAAGCTAATTTGGCAGGGCTGATTTTCATTGTGCAGTCACTGCTGAGGAGATGGACGGGATCTATGTGGAATATGCAGAAAATTAGTGACAGGACCTGGTGCAGGGGCGAGAGGACCTGGCGCAGGGGAAAGAGGAATTAGTGTGGAGGGTGCAATTTTTTGGGGAGCGAGAGGGGCGCCATTGGCTGTAGTTGCCTAGGGCACCAAAATGCCTTGTCCCGGCCCTGTTCATGACATCAATCTTGCTGGTATGAAACCAGGATGTTGCCTGCTTGCTGGTGTGTTTGGAGTCATTGTCCTGTTGAAGCACCCATTTCAAGGGCATGCCTTCTTCAGCATAAGCGAAAATGACTTCTTCCAGTATTTTTATATATTCACACTGGTCCATGGTGCCTGATATGCGATAAATGGGCCCAACTATAGAGTATGAGAAACATCCCCAAACCATTGCACTACCATGTTTTACAGTCTTCACAGTGTACTGCGGCTTGAATACAGTGTTTTTAGGTCATCTGACAAACCGTATGTGGCTTTTAGACCCAGTAACAAGAATGTTGCGCCACTTCTCTTTAGCCCAGTCAATGTGTTCTTTGGCAAACTGTAACCTTTTCAAGCAATGGTACTTTATGAGGGTTTCTAGCAAATAGTTTGGCTTCACGTAGGCGCCTTCTGATTGTTGCAGTACTCACAGATAACTGAAGATCTTCTTTGATCTCCCTGGAGTTCATCATTGGATGCTTCTTTGCCATTCTATAATCTAGTCGGAAGGTAGTATTCCTTTTCCTACCACGTGTTTCTGGTTTTGATGCCATTTTAAAACATTGGTGATCTTTTTAGCAACCAATTATTCTCTGCACTTCTTAATATGTTTTGCCTTCTCCAATCAACTTCTTGATCAAGGTTCTTTCTCCTTTAGTACAATGTCTGCAACGACCCACTGTATTCACTGAGAATGGGCTAAAACCATCAGGTACAACATTGCCTTCCCACCTTCATTAAATAAGGGGCATAATTGACCCGTTTCCTCACAGAATTAATGACTGAAGTCCTCACTGCTATCTATTAAAAGCATGCATGTCATGACTGTTGATATTCTGACATTAGGTTGGTTGTCCATTACTCGGCTGCACCTACTCATGAATTTTTGACTATGTACTATGTTTTTAGACAAAAACAGTTATTAAATACTTTAATGATGTACTGTATATACACACATATATTTGGTATCACCAACAAATGTACTGACCTACAGAATAAAGATGACACACAGTGAACTCCAGAAACTAACCCCCCCTCCCTCAAGAAAAAGAAAAAAGAAAAGTACCACAAAAAACAAATCATCATATGGCTATGTAGATGAAAAACTAAAAAGTAATGGCTCTTTGAAGGGGGAAAGGAAAGAAGGGGCTAAATAGGTCTGGCGATCTAAAACAATAATAAACATTGGTAAATTTCAGTACGTCATGTATTAAAGATAAATTTTACATTGTATACGTGGATAATCAATTTTGCCATTAATGGATAATAGTTTTGATGATTGTCCTTAATCATTTTTGATGATATACACAGAGCAATAATCACTACATACACTTATAGCTGTTTAGATTGATCACACCTTTTGTAAGCAGACTTTAGCTATGTAATGCTGTAACCGACTGTATGGGCTGCAGCTCCATGCTATTGTCATTAGCAAACAACTTTTTTTTTATAGTGGAATTCTAGCAATTCAAAGCAAAATACTTGATGGACAAATTCAAAGAATTTTATGGACCATCTGCAGTTTCCACTGTATTCTGACTGTTGTGATGGACGACTATTGTTGCAGTAATTTCACTGTGTATAGAACGATAAGGGTTCGTTCACATAGTGTGTTGGATCTGAAAAATGCATCCAAAAGTGCTGCGTGAATAGCATACAAAACACATCCAGCACACATCCAACATGCAGGTACGTGTTTGGATGCATTTTGGCTGCAGCAGAAACGCACCCTATAGTTTTAAATAGGGTGTCTGCTGCATCAAACGGATCAAGAATTGACAGGACCATTCTTTCAATGGATCCGAATGACACATCACAAAGACACATGTAAACACGCATTGGCGATCACTCGTCTGAATGCTGATGCGTGTTTTACATTGAAAGCAATGTAAAATCTCACTGCACAGTGTTAGATGCATGTTTGGGTCCGTTTAGGGTCCGAAACACGCATCTAAAAACGGATCCAAAATTAGATCCAGCACTTGGTGTGAACATACCCTAAATGTCATAATCCCTGTTCCTCAAACCTAGCAAGTTAAACCTGCACAGAACGGAACATTATGATGTTACAAACAAAAAATGTGCAGCCCCTTTCCTCTCGCAGGAAAAGCCTGGTGGTCAGTTTACTGTTGCCCACTGACGTCTAAAGTCTCTTACTTGCAGAAAATACTGCTCTGAGCTAGAAAAGTGCAGTTTTACATGTCAGTCCTTCACTGTACTTTATTGTGTACTTGCTTAGAAATAGACATACCAGTATAATTAGCTATTACTTATTACTATTTGATTTGGCCTGTACTGCAATACCATATAAAAGCCTATAGACAAAATAGCAATTTCTCTTAAAATTTCAAACAACCTGTTAAATACAGCTATGTGTCACGTACACACTCACCAGCACGTGACTGGGGGCCACTGTAGTGGAGTTGATTTATTTCCAAGTTGCACTCACCTGTCACTCAGGTGGCAAATCAAGTATAAATCACACCCCAAGACAGTTCCAGCATCCCAAAAATATCCGCTGCCACCACCTTCCTCAATAATCCAAAGAAAAGGAAATCAGAGGGAATATAATATACTTAAAAACACTTAGAGGGTTACCTCACTGCTCTCCAGCAGCTACAGGGTTAAAAACACTTCTTCAAGGTATTGGATTTTTACAGATTCTTACATTCAAACAGCACCTAGTGGATTGCATTGACCTATAAAGGAGTCCTTTGAGAGGTCTGTTTTGTACAGGATCAAATATACAAAATAAGTAAATTCTGAAAAAGAACCAGAATCTACCTTCACCGAGGCCAACAAGATGGACAGGCACGATAATAATATATAGCGCAAACCTTTGTTTTGACACAATCTCATTTCATATCTCCTGTGTAGAACTCTTGCGCTCTGCGCTTAGAAGGGGGCGTGCATGATTTGTTTGAATTGCATATCATGTGACCCAGCAGGATGACATCACCATTCCTTTCCTCTCTCTTGTCAAAGAAAGGTCTATTTATGTATTGAGCTGTGAATGTAGTTCAGATGTAAAGTTTTTGTCTCACAGCACAGGGGTCCTAAGTTCAAATCCCTGCAGAAACCAAACCTTTTTTTTTTTTATATTTATAAATGCACATACCTCAATGAGATTTCTTTTTTTAAATTTATTTGCACTGTTTGACTAATTACTAAGGCGTACAGAGAACAGGAGTAGAATGACAGCACCTGGGGTTGCATGCCTGGCCAAGACTGAGGAGCTCTTAGCCCTGGTCGTATCCCCTGGAGACGAGCTGTAAACAATGGATCACTAAAGGAGAAGCTAAAACAAAAACGGTGCAGAATTTTTAATAATTATGAATTGTGAAAATGTTTATTATTTAATTTGCAAGATTCCAACATCAATTTTACTTTGTGGCAAAACTACCACATACACATACCAGCGTGTCACGGCATAAATAATAAACACAAAAGGCTTAGGGCTTGTTTCACAGCTACAATGAATACCATTTAGATGTTTAGCTAAATAGATTAAAATTAGACATTGATTAAACATTAGTAAATGGCAAAAAAGCACCCGTAGAGACACATCTTTAAGCTCACAATGGTTTCGCATCAGCTTTAAGAATTACATGTCAATTCATTTTTTAAACTGAACCACCTAAAGATAATTTGATCGCTGGGAGTAACCAATCATGGTCAACAGATGTTACTATAGCGTGCCTGCCTGGAACTCGTCCCATTTCTAGCTACTTGGTAGGGTTCGTGTATTCCGATATTGACGAGGTGAGAGAAATGACGGGGCAATCATGGAAGCGGCGGAAAACCCCCGTTTCAGAGCCCGGTCAACTACATATAAGAGGCTCATGTACAGAGCACGTTTGTACGGGGAAAAATAAAGGCAACCGCCTTGAAACTGGTGTCCATGAGGGGAGCAGAATTAAAGGCAGCGAACGGCAGCTCAGGGGCAGCATGGGTATAAAAGAAAGGGACCAGGCAGGCAAATGACCAGACATGACTTTAACTGGGGAAATAACAGCTGGTGAAAAGGGCAAGGGGTTTCTAAATTTTCCATAGTAGCACATCGGTTGAGACGATTTCTTGTGAGTCGGATTATTGTACTAATTCATTTAAGCCTTTTTTCCGTAAATTTTATAGGCATTACATATACTTTTGTACATTGTTTCATTGTTATATATATTGTGACGTCTCGCTTACGTCTGGACACCATCTTGGACCGGCCCCGGGTCCTTCACTCATGGGATCGCCGCTCTGGAAAGCGAATGGCACACTGACAAAGGCTTCTTTATGGCTTCAGCCTGTTTTATTCCGCTACAGGTTCTCAGCATTCAAAATAGCATCAAAAATAAACCTCGGACGTCTGGCCACTAACTAAACATAAAGGTCCCCTGTCTATCTGTGGCCATGGCCTATCACTGAGAACCACAAAGTTCTTTGACCCAGTCTCCTCCTAGGTTCCGGCTTCTCCTAAGCCTCTAGGGGCCAGAGCCTCTGTCTCCAGCTCCTCTGCTGCTCCACACACAAGTAGCAGACTACGCCTCCTGATCACCTGTTAGCACAGGCCTTTTATAGGCCTCCAGAGGTCTGCACAAAACGTGCCCTGGAACGTGGGAACAGCCACCCACCCAACTGCAGCTGTTCCGTGAAAACCAGCCCATAATGGCTTGATATCAGCTGTACTTCATACAGCTATCAGCAACCTAGTGTTACTAACAGATAGCCACTGGCTTTCCCCACCAAGACCAGGCCCTTGGTGGCACATTTCTAGGAGGAATCCTGACATACGCCACCTGGTGGCAGCACCATGCGACCGCATTGAGGACGCTCTGCTACAATTTATATATATATATATTTTTATAAATATATATTTATATTTATATATATATTATATTAATTTAAATTTTATATACAGGGACGTCGCTGGGCTGTTTTATTCGGGGCTCAGGCCCCGAATAAAACACCCTGTGCCCCCGGGGTCTCCGGGCTCCAGGCCTCTGCGCTGGTCCTGGAGCACCGACTGGCCCTTTAGCTGCATGTGCGTCCGCTGGACGCACACACAGCCGGGGCTTTCTGCGGAGCGGGAAGGCGAGCGACCCCCTGCCCCGCAGACAGTGTCGGACCCCGAGGTCCGACACCGAGAGCCGCCAGGTCCTCACAAGCGCTGAGGACCCACCGCGGCCCCGTGAGCCTCAGCTGGCAGCGTCGCGATGACGTGATGTCATCGCGACGCTGCCTGTCCTCGGCGCACAGCACGTCATAGGCGTGCGCCCGAGGAGCTGCCGGAGGAGCGCGGGCTGAAGAGGACAGAAGAGGAGCCGCGCTCGCCGGGGGAGTTAAGGTGAGTATTAATGTTTTTTATTTTTAAAGCGTTTACCTGCCTCAGTGCCCCTATAATGGCCTGCCTGTGCCCCATAATGCCTCCTGTGGCCCCCTACCCCTGTCTGTGGCCCCCTTATCCCTGCCTGTGGCCCCCCGATCCCTGCCTGTGGCCCCCATATCCCTGCCTGTGGCCCCCATATCCCTGCCTGTGCCCCGCTAATGCCTGCCTGGGGGCCCCATATCCCTGCCAGGGCCCCTCTAATGGCTGCCTGTGGCCCCCATACCACTGTCTGTGGCCCCTATTATCCCTGCCTGGGGCCCCCCAAATACCCCTGGGGCCCCTCTAAGGGCCTGCCTGTGGCCCCCATATACTGCCTGTGGCCCCCCATATACTGCCCGTGGCCCCCATATCCCTCCCTTGGCCGCCCCATATACTGCCTGTGGCCTCCATATCCCTGCCTGTCCCCCTATAATGCCTGCCTGGGCCCCCATATCCCTGCCTGTGGCCCCATATGCTCCCTTTGTGCCCCTATAATGCCTGACTGTGGCCCCCATATTTTGCCTGTGGCCCCCATATCCCTGCCTGTGGCCCCCATATGCTGCCTGTGCCCCAATAATGCCAGCCTGTGGCCCCCATATCCCTGCCTGGGGCCCCATATCCTGCCTGTGGCCCCCCATAGCCTGCCGGTGGCCCCCATATCCCTGCCTGTGGCCCCCCTATGCCTGCCTGTGCCCCTATATACCTGCCTGTGGCCCCCATATACTGCCTGTGGCCCCCATATACTGCCTCAGTGCCCCCATATACTGCCTCAGTGCCCCTATATACCTGCCTGTGCCCTCATAATACTGCCCTGTGCCCCCCTATATTCTGCTGTGCCCCCCCTATATACTGCCTGGGTCCCCCTATATACTGCCTGTGGCCCATATACTGCTTCAGTGCCCCTATATACCTAATGAGGGGACTGCTATACCTATAATTAAGGAGTTGCTGGAAATGTGAGGATTCTAAGATATTTGTGTCCAAATCCTCAGGGACAAGTATTGGCCCAGGAGCAATCAGCATGAAGGTGTGGGAACCGGATGGAGAAAAAGGGAAAGTGAACGACGCTGATCAAAAAGACGTCTCCGGTGAGTCAAAAATTTGTAACTGCAGGTAATCACTTATATTTCTGCAAAAGTCTACATACAAAATAGTATCTACCCATCTGGTCACTGTATTGGGTAAAAATACAGTCCTCAGCGTCTGGGGTACACTGGTTGTCTCCCACTATCTGGTCACTGTTATGGTGGTGGTATATGTAATCAGAGCTGTGTACAGCTGATGGTCACATGTGGGGGTCGCGTTTTTGGTCAGGGTCTCTGGCAGGATTATTTGAGCCTTAAGTAGTAATAGTTTTGGGGTCTTGGTTTTGTAGGAGGGTTTTAGTAACAATCACTCGTCCGGTATATTTGCTCCATGTGTAGTTGTATGTTTTGGTGACTGTTTAGGGTATTGTCATATGAAGGTGAGAAGTTCTGAAAAAGTAAATTTGTCATGGGTGATTTTTACTGTACAGTGACTGCTGAGGAGATGGACGGGATCTGTGTGGAATGTGCAGAAAAATTAGTGACAGGAACACAAGGTTTTTCTCTGTAAAAAAACATCCGCAGTTCAAAATGAGGCGTGAAAAATGTCGTGTGAACCCAGCCCTACCCAGAAAAACACAAAGGGCCCGAGCCCCGGGTGTTTTAGGACCCTAGCAACGCCCCTGTGTATATAATATATTTTTATATTTATATATATTTATATATTATATATATATATAATATATATATATATATATTTATAGAGAGAGAGAGAGGGGAGAGAGAGAGAGAGGAGAGAGAATGAAGATAGTAAACAAAAAAAGGTTGTTTTTTTTATCATTATTTTTTTTTTTAAATGTCCCTAGAAGTAAGTTTTGCAATTATGTCACTTTTCCTTCTTGGACATTTATGTATCAGTGATACAATGTTTTAGAGTTGTCGGGGCAGAGCTAAAAGTTGTAGTTTGGGCTGTTAGTATTTATTTTAATAATATATTTTTTTCTTTAATGAATTAGGGTGTATTTGGTGGAGCCACAATCTGTCTATCTCTGCCCACCAAGAATATGCAAAAAGGGATGACCACGCAGGAACGCAGGAATTCTTCTCAGTTGCGCGGTCTAGTAATATTTAATAATATCTGGGGCAGCTATGCCTCCATTATGTTTACTTGTCAATAAAACGGATTTAGCCATTCTGTGCCATTTGTAATCCCAGATGAACCTGAAAAAGGATTTCTGCAGGGCCTTAAGGTCTCCAAGAGGAACATGAACAGGGAGTGTCTCAAATAAATGTAAGAGCTTGAGAAGCAATGTCATGTTTAAAGTTTATATCCTACCTTGTGTGCCTGAGCAAGTGCAAAAAATATAAGTACACATTCCACGCCCCACACCTCCAGCAGTTATCTGGAATGATTGGATTAAGTTTATGCAATAGTGCCGGGGTGTGGTACCAGAATGTCAGTATTTATAAGCATTTTCTTTATACAAATTACACAGCAAGGATTGAGCTGCTCATTTCCAAATAAGTTTCCATGTATCCATGAAAGTCAATCGCTGCAGATAGCCTTCCCATTGAGCCCATTTATGTCGGGTTGATATATCTAAATCTAGCTGCAATAATAGATTATAAATATCAGATATAAGCCCTTTTGTGATATCTATAAGACTTGTCTGTGCTGAGACCACATCTGAATGTAGATTGTACTGCATAAAATGTTTAATTTGGATACAGGAATAATGGCAAGTGTTTGGTGAATCAAAACGCTCTTTCAAATTGATAAACGGTAGTAGCCTTAGAGTTTTATAATCTATAATAACCGCTTACTTAAAGAGTTTTTTGTCAAACCATGGTTTCATCTGTGGTGATCCCATGCTATCTGGCATCAAAGGATTAAATAGAAAAGACACCATTGCTGAAATGTCTGAGCATAGTTTAAATTTCGTAGCGCACTTTTTCCATACTTCTCTCATCAGATTCATCAGAACTAACAATGGATTATCTGAGTATATTGGTGTCACAGTCCACAAAAAGGAATTGGGATGTATTGGGAGAAGGGCAGTTCCTAGGCTAAATTTCACTCAGGGCGAGGTGAAGAGATTTTGCCCCCCCCTCACCCCCGGTAACATATTGCGCCACATTGCATCACCATATACCAAAGCCAAAATATACAAAAAGCTTTACCACAATGTGCTACATATAAAACTACTAAATAAGTCATACAGTTACCAAATAACACCACCCGCTACACCAACCAGGATCCCAAGACCACTAAGACCACATATGACCGAATAATACCACCACACCATGACCACATATCCCCACCATATAGGACTGATAATACAAAACTGACCATTACTGAGTATAAATTATACTACAACCAATATTACCGGCGTACAGTGACCATACAATTATGGATACCTGTTGTACACAGGCTCTGCAGACATATAAATGATAACAGTAAAGTTATATCTAGTGACTCACAGGAGACGTCTCTGAAGAATTGGTCGCTTTCTCTTCTTCTTTTCCATCTGTCCCAGACGCCATGACGACTACTCCCGGCTGTTCACTGTAAAATTTACAAAACAAACATCTTAGATTCCTCAATTTATCAGCACTTCTCTACCAATTCCTATCTCTATACAAATGCCCCATCTATAGCACCTCATATGTTAGCCATGTAATATGCCCGCTGTAGCCACATAGTAGCCCCCTGTAGCCAGTGATGCCCCCCGTAGCCAGTAGATGCCCCCTGTAGCCAGTAGGTACCCCTGGAGCCAGTAGATGCCCCCCTTGTAGGCTGTGATGCCCCTCTGTAGGCAGTAGATGCCACCCTTGTAGCCAGTGATGCCCCCCTTGTAGCCAGTAGATGCCCCCTGTAGCCAGTGATGCCCCCTTGTAGCCAGTGATGCCCCCTTGTAGCCCGTTATGGGCCCCCTGTAGCCAGTAGAGCCCCTTGAGCCAGTGTTTCCCCCCCTGTAGCCAGTTTGATTTCCCCCTGTAGCCCGTTAGATGCCCCTGTAGCCAGTAGATGCCCCCTGTAGCCAGTGATGCCTCTGTAGCCAGTGATGCCCCCTGTAGCCAGTGATGCCCCCCTGTAAACCAGTGGATTGCCCCCCTGTAGCCAGTGATACCCCCCGGGAGCCCAATGATGCCCCCCTATAGCCAATGATCCCCCTGTAAGCCAATGATTACCCCCCGTACCAATGATACCCCCTGTAGCCAAAGATGCCCCCATGTAGCCAGGAGATGCCCCCCTGTAGCCAGTGATACCCTCCCTGTAGCCAATGATACCCCCCCTGTAGCCAGTGATTACCCCCTTGTAGCCAGTGAAGGCGGAGTGCATCGGAGCAGCGGGGAAAGGTGAGTGCTTGTATTTGTTCTTTTTTTAAAAAATATACCTGCCTATGGGGGATATTAAACTGCCTATACCTGTCTATACCTGCCAATTGGGGACAGATACCTGCCTATGTGGGATATTAAACTGCCTAAACCTGTCTATACCTGCCTTTGGGGGACATTAAACTGCCTATACCTGCCTATGTAATTTTATTGGTATTCATTTTTAATTTTAACAGTAGCCACTGCATTTTCCACCCAAGGGCTATACTCGAGCCAATACGTTTTCCCAATTTTTTGTGGCAAATTTCGGTGCCTCGGCTTATATTCGGGTCGGCTTATACTCCAGTATATACAGTATCTGGGGCAGCTAAGCCTCCATTATCTTTATTTACCCTTTGTAATCCCAGATGAACCTGAAAAAGATGCCTGCAGGGCTTTAAGGTCTCCGAGAGGGACAGGAACAGGAACAGGGAGTGTCTCGAATAAATATAAGAGCTTGGGAAACAATGTCATCTTTATAGCTTATTTCCTACCTAAAAATGATTATGGTAAAGACTTCCATTTCTGTAATAGATTTCTAATTTCTGTATACAGCTTGAGGAAATTTTGGCTGTATAGGGAAGAGTAGGATCCGGTTATCTGAACGTCTGAATATCTAATGGAGGTCGATTTCCAATTACATTGATAATTAGATTGGAGCAATAATGATTGGGCAGTGGGGATACTGATAGGGAGTGCTTCAGTTTTTTGTCCTATTTATTTTATGTCCCAATAAATTATAAAAAATTATCCAAGAGAGCGTGCAATCGAGGCAAAGTAGTAAGCAAGTAGCAAAGTAGTATGCAGATTAGACAGAGTGAGTAGAATGTCATCTGCAAAAAGTGATATTTTGAACTCATGATCTCGAACCATAATCCCCTAAATAAAAGCGTCAAGATGAACCACAGCAACAAAGGGTTCAACGTATAGAACAAAAATCAGAGGCGATAAGGGGCAGACCTGGCGGGTACCATTGCGTATGTTGATTAAGGGTGATGTATTATGTGGTAAATGATTAGGGGCTGTGGGGATTGAATTTAATCCATGAAGGGCTCACAGAAAGGGGCCTTAAATACCGACATGTCTAAGGACAGAAAACATATGTCACGGTTCACGCCGCGGTCCCTGCTATGAACCGTCAGCGTGCCTGTGTCTCCCATGTCCCGGCCGCTGCTGCGGAATCCTCTGGTGTCCCTGGCTCTCACCTGTCCCGATTCCTGGAAGTTCTGCAGCTGTTTCTGCTTGTAGGTCTGAGTCACCATTGCTTCCTCCAGCTCCCTGGCGTCCTGCATTTGAAGAGTCAGTGTTCCTATGTCCAGCCCAGTAACCTGTGACCTCTGCCTTCATAAGGAACTTCCTGGTCACTTTGTTGTTGTTTTTCTCCTGCATAGAGCTTGACCCCTTGGCTGCTGCACTGCTGCTGTAACCTGTACTTTTATCCTGTACATTTACCAGTTCCTACTGAACTCCTGCCATCACACCTGTCTGCTAATCAACTGTGGATACCTGGCGTCATACCAAGTCTGCTAACATCCTGGGACTGTGCCATACATTTACCGGCTACAACTGCGGTGCCCTGTTCTCTGTTCCAGCACCGGCTATCCAGACCTGCACTTCGGCTACCCACCGCGTGTGTTACCATCTGTGCCCGCAGTGGGCCCAGAGGATCCACCATACCCGGACGTTTCTAGCCGCCTCGGTTAGAAGACATAACAGTACGAACTGACCATAAAATATGGATCCCGTCGGAGTGACCCTGCCTGTGACGTAGCCGTGGTGCACCCACCTTGAGAAATTGTTCCAGAAGCTGCAGACTATCAATCCGTACCATGGCGTCTGAGCTTGCTTGGAATAATGAGGCCCTCATTGCTGCTTTTTAGGGGTCCTTGATGGATGCATCAAGGACGAGTTGGCTGGTTGTGACCTACCTACCACCCTGGATGACCTCATTGCTCTTGCTACCCAGATTGACATCCGTTTTGCTGAGAGGGAACTAGAGCTTCGCTAACAGCCAGTGTTTTCCCGGCCTCGCAAACCTCTGCGTCTTGTTCCTGAAACCTCGCCTGGCACCTGCGTTCCCCCAAGATGAGCCTATGGAAGTCAACCACACTCATCTCTCCACAGAGGAACGCACCCGTCGACACAGCTTAAACCTGTGCCTTTACTGTTGCAGTCCCAAGTATTACCTTTAGAACTGCCCAGTCCGCCCCGCTGCGCCCCGAAAACTCAAGTGCCAAGGTTTCATTGGTGAGGTGACCCTGAATGATGGTACTTTCGCTCCTCGTCTGACCATGCCGGTAACTCTCCGTTTTTCTTCTGGTGCTGCTTATGAAGTTCCTGCTCTTCTGGACTCCGGCTCTTTCGAGAACTTTATACACCCGTCTCTATTGGAGAAGTTCTGCCGGCCTGTCTCCCATCTGGAAAAACCGCTACGTTTCTCAACGGGGAGATCCTGAAGGAGCCAGTTCAGTTCCATACCCAGCCTTTGTCTGAATGTTGAAAGTTCCCACCAGGAGAAGACACTTCTATGTCCTGCCCAGTTCGTCTGCTCCAGTCCTGCTTGGGCTTCCGTGGCTCCAGTTTCACAGCCCGTCCCTTGGTTGGCAAACAGGTGAAGTTGTCCAATGCCATTCACACTGCCTCAAACCTGTCCATCTGGTGCAATCCTGCCCACCCGTTTCTCTGCCCGTTTCTGCTGTTCTGCCTGTGGAAGAACCTTGAGTGCAAGAAAAGCCTCTGGTTTGTAAAGACACCTCTGTTTCCCACCCACCTCTCCCCTTGCCTACTCTTTTTGCTTCTGCTCCCCAGATCCAAGAAGATTTTCGGGCCGCTCTGGACATCTCCTCTGAAGACAGTTCCTGCGATACCAAAGAGGAGGTGATTATCCGCGGTTGCTTTGTGGGTACCTGGCTAGCCCGGAGGTGAGAGCTTAAGGGGGGGGTACTGTCATGGTTCATACCGCGGTCCCTGCTATGGACCACCAGCGTGCCAGTGTCTCCCATGTCCCGGCCGTTGCTGTGGCAGTCCTGCAGTTGTTCTGCTGGCAGGTCTGAGTCACCATTGCTTCCTCCAGCTCCCTGGTATCCTGTGCACATACGTGCTCCCTCTAGGGCGCACGCGCAGCACTGCACTACATTTGAAGAGTTCCTATGTCCAGCCCAGTGACCTGTGACCTCTGCCTTCATAAGGAACTTCCTCCCCGTGCTCCTGGTGAGTTCATTGTTGTTTTTCAAAGCTGCTGAAAAAAACGGCCGTTTTTTGCTGCGATTTGTATTTTTTGGCACGTTTTTTGCATATGTTGTTTGCTTGTTGGTTTTTAATGTATGCATAAATCAAATCATTGGATGTAACGCCACCTTACAACAGGGTGTGTAATGCACATTATTGCATTTATATGTAATCGTTTTATGGATTTTGCCGCTAAAATTATTTTTTTACGGATTTTGCCACTTATAAAGTTATCTCGCTTTTGCCACTAAATTTCCTTTCTCTTGCGGATTTTGGCGCTAAAATCCATTTTTTACGGATTTTGCCGCTAAAAACGGATTTTTGCGCCAAAATCTTTAAAAAAAATGGATAACTTTATCTCGCTTTTGTCGCTAAAATCCGTTTTTTTTTTAAGGATTTTGGCACTAAAATCTGTTTTTAGCAGCAAAATCCGTAAAAAATTATTTTTTTGCGGCAAAAGCGAGATAACTTTATTAGTGTCAAAATCTGTTACAAAAAGGATTTTAGCGCTAAAATTAATAAAAAAACGTATTTTTAGCGACAAAAGCAAGATAACTTTATTAGCGGCAAAATCCAAAAATATCTGTTAGCGACAAAAGCAAGATAGCTTTATTACGAACAGTACAAACGATGACACATAGGACACTTGTATGCAGAATTGATAAGGTATAACCTGTGGTAACACCCACTATAGGTGGGACTTTAATCTTCTGGGTGAGTTTTCAGTGAAAAAACTTGGCAAAAAGTGCGCCAAAAGACGTCCAGCGCTTTACATAGATTCCAATAATAAATTTTCTGCCCTGCTCTGGCGTTTTTTGCAACATGTTTCAAAAGACAACAAATAAAAGAAACGAGAGAAAAAAGCGTTCTGTGGAGATAGCAGGATGTTCTTACTATAGAAGTCTATGGGACATCTTTACAGTCGTGTTTTCAGTGTTTTTAGAAAATGAAAAACACAGAAAAAGCTGATGTTTTTCTGTGCAGTGGAGACATAGCCTTAAATGCTCCATGTATCTGTTATCTTTGATTCATTGAGTCAGGTCTAGCATAATTGGGAGACTTTGTCGTTTCCAATGGCTTAAGATCAAACATCTTGCTGCTGTGAGAATTTATATAATTAACCTCATTAGTTTTTTGTTGATTGGATTAGGAAGCACGCTAAATAAAGAGAATAGGGGATTCTTAAGGGTAGAAGCCTTGGCTTAACTATTGCCATAGTGACTGCTGTGGGACCCAGAGATTGAGGGGCCCCACACAGGTACAAGAACATTGTGCCACATGTATTAACCTGTTTAGGTCTAAAACTCACTTTTTTGCCCATAAGAGTGAGATTTAGACCTAAACAGTTTCATACATGTGGCCCATTGTTCCTTTCTTAGGGAACAAGTAGTTGGTGGTTTTCTGCTATATAGCAAATACTAAGTAATAAGAAAAAAGGTTATAGCTAACCACATAATGAATCCAGCAATCCTGTATTCTTTGAGTGCTCCGGGTGCTTTTGTTTCACACAGCAGTTCAATATTGAAAAATTAGAAAGTCCGGCACTTCAGTAACATGTATGCTTTATTCAAAAATCTATTAAAAAACAGGCATCATGGATCCAAAACATGTGTCTGCTTATAGAATTCAGAAATTATCTATTTATACCTTTAATTATAGCTGCTTAGGCATATATAGGTTATTATCATTTGGTGGGGGATCCCATAGTTACATAGTACGGTTGAAAAAAGACATTTTAACGGGTGTGGTGGTGGATCCACTGGACCACCGCAAGCGGTGGTGTAAGCCTCGCCAGGGAGCGGAGTCTAAGTAGGTCCCGGTTTTCACCAGAGCCTGCCGCAAAGCGGGATGGACTTGCTGCAGCGGGAGTCTACCAGGTCGCTACCTCTGACTTGACTTGCTTGCGGTGGCAGCTGAGGTATAGCGTGGTACAAAATTGTAAGGCAAGCTCGTAGTCGGGGACAGGCGGTAAGGTCAGGACAGGCGGCAAAGGTTCGTGGTCGTAGGACGTAGGCGGAAAGGTTCGGTACACGGAAATCAGGACAAGACTAGAATAGATGCTTTTTCTGAAGGAAACAGGCACTAAAGATCCAGCGGGGACGTGCTGGAGCGTTACCAATATATAGGGTCAGCGCCCGGCAATCAACCAATTACCGGCGCGCTGGCCCTTTAAATTTGAGAGAACTGGCGTGTTCGCTCCCTAAGGGGAGGGGACGCGCACGCCAGCCGGCAGGGGACTGCTGGGAATCAGGAACGTGGCAGGGTAAGTGTATGGGCGCAGGAGGACGAGTGCACCCGCGGCCCGACACGCAAGTCGCGGCGCCACTCGTCCCCAGGCCAGGGACCACAGCAGGGGCACGAGAGCACCCGCAGCCTGACCCATGGGCTGCGGGACCGCTCGTAACAGTACATCCCCCTTAGGCCTCCCCCTCCTCCTAGAACGGAGAAATTTCAGCACCAGGTCACGGTCCAAAATGTTATCCTCCGGCTCGAATCCTCCGGACCGAATCCCTTCCAGTCGATGAGAAAATGTCGTCTTCCCCTGATAGACTTCATGGCCAGGATTTCCTTCACAGCGAACACGTTGGAGGCTTCGGCTGCAGGTGAAGGGGGAAGACCTTTCGAGAGAAGCGGTTCAGCACCAAGGGCTTCAGCAGAGAGACATGGAAGGAATTCGGGATCCGCATGGTGGGTGGAAGCAGAAGCTTATAGGCTACTGGGTTAATATGCTCCAAGACCTCGAATGACCCCAGGAACCGAGGACCTAGCTTGTAGCTTGGTATCTTAAACCAGATGTATTTGGCAGACAGCCACACCTTGTCACCCGGAGAAAAGGTCAGCACTGGTCTCCTCTTCTTGTCCGCCTGGGTCTTCATGCGGACCACTGCTCGCTGTAGGGACTGACGAGTCTGTTCCCAGATAGTTGACATATCCCGTACTAGGGACTCCACTGCGGGTACCTCGGAGGATGAGGCCAAAAGGAGCGGTTGGCGGGGATGCTGTCCGTAGACCACATAGAAGGAGGAAGCACCGGCAGATTTTGAATCCAAGGAGTTGTATGAGAACTCCGCCCAGGGCAGTAAGCTGGACCAATCATCCTGACGGGCTGAGACAAAGTGGCGTAAATAACTGCCCAGGACTTGGTTAACTCTCTCCACCTGACCGTTCGACTGAGGGTGATATGCTGAGGCGAAGTCCAACTTCACTTGTACCTGGTAGCAGAGTGCTCGCCAGAAGCTGTAAACAAATGGGACCCCCCGGTCCGAGACGATGTGTTGTGGCAGTCCGTGCAGACAGAAAATGTGCTCAAAGAAGAGGGTGGCGAGATGAGGAGCAGATGGTAGCCCAGGCAACGGAACAAAGTGCGACCTTTTTGAAAAGCAATCTGTGACCACCCAAATACTGGTATTGCCGGAAGAGGGAGGGAGGTTGGTGATGAAGTCCATCACCACATGTGTCCATGGGGAACTGGCAGTAGGCAAGGGTTGCAGTAAACCAACCAGACTATGGCAAGGAGTCTTGTCGCGGGCACAAGTGGTGCAAGCTTCCACAAATTCTCTTGTGTCTTTGGCAAGGTCTGGCCACCAGTAGAAATGCGAGATCAGCTGATACGACCTCCGGACAATGGGATGCCCTGCCACCAACAAGCAATGTCCCCATCTTAGGACTCTTTTCCAAAGACCCGGGCGCACATACATCTTGCCCGGAGGAATCCGTTGGAGGTGCACGGGAGCCGTGTGGACCAAACGTTCCTCGGATATAATGTGCTTTGGCCCAGGTTCCTCCCCCAGGATGTCCAATGACGTCCGGCAGAGAGCATCGGCCTTGACGTTCCTCTCCGCCGGGCGGAAGTGAATCCAGAAGTCAACCCGAGAGAAGAAGAGGGACCGCCGGGCTTGACGGGGGTTAAGCCGCTGAGCTGACTGGAGGTACTGGAGGTTCTTGTGGTCGGTGTACACATCAAATGGATGACGTGCTCCCTCCAATTTGTGACGCCATTCCTCCAGGGCCATCTTGATGGCAAGCAGCTCCCGGTCCCCGATGGCATAATTCTTCTCGGTTGGCGGAAAGGTCTTGAAGAAGAACCCATAAGTGAGTATCTTCCCCTTAGGCCCCTTCTGGGTGAGGACTGCCCCTGCCCCCACGGAAGAAGCATCCACCTACAATGCAAAAGGGTTCTAAGAATTTGGGCGAGACAGGATGGGAGCAGAGGAGAAGGCTGTCTTTAACTTTGAAAAAACTCTCTCCACTGCCAGTGACCAACATCTCAAATTGGCCTTCTTCTTAGTCAGGGCCACAATGGGAGCCACCAAGGTAGAAAAGTGGGGAATAAATTGCTGGTTTTAGTTGGCGAATTCCAAAAAGCATTGTATGGCTCAAAGTCCAACTGGTCGCGGCCACTGCAAAACAGCCAACAATTTGGTAGGGTCCATTTGCATCCCCTTGTCGGATACGATATACTCCAGGAAGGGCAAACTGGTCCGGTGGAACAAACATTTCTCCAGCTTAGCATACAGGTGATTGTTGCGCAGGCGTCGATACACTTGGCGCACCTGAAGACGATGGGTCGGTAGATCAGGAGAGAAGATCAGGATATCGTCCAGATATACGATGACACAAGTGTAAAGAAGATCCCTGAAGATATCATTGACGAACTCCTGAAAGACCGCAGGAGCGTTACACAAACCAAAAGGCATCACCAGGTATTCAAAGTGCCCGTCCCGGGTGTTGAAGGTCGTCTTCCACTCATCCCCTTCTCGAATCCTGATGAGGTTGTAAGCCCCGCGCAGGTCCAGCCTCGTAAACATCTTTGCTCCCCGTAGCCGGTCGAAGAGTTCCAATGGTAGAGGATACTGTTTCTTTACTGTAATTTTATTGAGTCCCCGGTAGTCGATGCAAGGACGCAAAAAAACGTCCTTCTTCTGCACGAAGAAAAATCCAGCTCCGGACAGTGAGGTGGACTTGCGGATGAAGCCCTTTTGTAAATTCTCCCGGATGTAGGCAGACATGGCCTGGGTCTCGGGCACAGACAGAGGGCAGACCCTGCCCTGGGGAGGGCTAGTCCCAGGCAGGAGATCAATGGGACAATCAAAAGGGCGATGAGGCGGAAGAGACTCAGCCTGCTTCTCGGAAAACACATCCGCAAAGTCCTGGTATTCCGAGGGCAGACCTGGCAATGGCTCCGAAGGAGTCGGTGAAGCGACGGGTCGCATCGGGCGTGGTGTCGCCAAACAGAGATTCTAACAGTCTGGTCCCCAGCTTCGCCCGTCTTCCAGTCCAGCGTAGGAGCATGACGTTGCAGCCATGGAAGCCCCAAAAGAATTGCTGAGGAGGAACGAGGCAGCACATAGAACGAGATCTCCTCTTTATGTAGGGCCCCCACATAAAGGGACATCGCCTCGGTCCTGTACTGGATGGAATTGCTTAAGAGCTCCCGCTGACCGAAGAGATCACCAGCGCCCTCTCTAGATGAACCACCAGGAGGCGGTACCGAGATACCAGGGAGGTGTGAATGAAATTTCCGGCAGATCCAGAATCCAGGAAGGCAGGAACCTGAACCACAAATCCCGAACTGGTGGAGAACCAAACAGGCATCGTTAATCATGGAGGAGTAACTTTCACCCAGGGATGCCTCTCCCACATTCCCTAGGTGCGAGCGTTTCCCGGATGCTGGGGTCGTAGAGGACAGTCCTGGCGGTAATGATTCGGGCTGGCACAGAAGAGACATAGATTTTCAGCTCGACGACGAGACCGTTCTTGCTCCGTCAAATGGGCTCTGTCAACCTGCATGGGCTCCTCGGAGGATGGCTACGGAATCGGCAAGGAAGGCCTCTGGAAGACATGAGCCACACGAGGAACACAGCGGGGCCGAACCAACTCGCGCTCTTGACGGATCTCCTCCTGTCGCTCGGTGAAGCGTATATCTATACGGGTGGCCAAATGAATCAGATCACTCAGGGAGGAAGTAAGATCTCTTGCAGCCAGTACATCCTTAGCCCTGCTGGAAAGTCCCTTCTTAAATGTGGCGCAAAGGGCATCGTCGTTCCAAGACAGCTCCGAAGCCAGAGTACGGAAGTGGACCGCGTAGTCACCATCTGTGGACTCACCTTGGCAGAGATTAAGGAGCGCGGTTTCCACTGAAGACACACATGCGGGTTCCTCAAACACACTGCAAAATTCCTCCAAGAATGCGTGCAGATTAGCTGTCACCGGGTCGTTCCTATCCCAAAATGGCGTAGCCCAGGCCAGGGCCTTCCCAGAAAGCAAGCTGACCACAAATGCCACCTTGGAACGCTCGGTCGGAAATTGGTTGGCCATTAGCTCCACATGCATGGAGCACTGTGTAATGAAACCCAGACACAGCTTAGGGTCCCCCTCGAACTTGGACGGCAATGATAGTCGGAGCTTGGAGCCCCCAGTTGCGGGTGGAATAGCTGATGGAGGTGTAGACACAGATGGCGATGGCTGCTGCTGAGCCAAGAACTGCTGCAACATGGAGGTAAGCTGGTTCAGTTGCTGAGCTTGTTGCGCTATCTGTTGCGACTGCTGGGCAACGATAGCTGCGAGATCCGCCTCGTTGGGCAACGGTACCTCGGCGGGATCCGTGGCTGGATCTTACTGTAACGGGTGTGGTAGTGGATCCACTGGATCACCGCAAGCGGTGGTGTAAGCCTCGCCAGGGAGCGGATTCTAAGTAGGTCCCGGTATTCACCAGAGCCCGCCATAAAGCGGGATGGACTTGCTGCGTCGGGAGTCTACCAGGTCGCTACCTCTGACTTGACTTGCTTGCGGTGGCAGCTAAGGTTTAGCGTGGTACAAAATCGTAAGGCAAGCTCGTAGTCGGGGACATGCGGTAAGGTCAGGACAGGCGGCAAAGGTTCGTGGTCGTGGGACGTAGACGAGAAGATTCAGTACACGGAAATCAGGACAAGACTAGAATAGATGCTTTTTCTGAAGGAAACAGGCACTAAAGATCCAGCATGGACGTGCTGGAGCGTTACCAATATATAGGGTCAGCACCCGGCAATCAACCAATTACCGTCGCGCTGGCCCCTTAAATTTGAGAGTACTGGCATGCTCGTGCCCTAAGGAGCGGGGACGTGCGCGCCAGATACAGGGGACCGCGGGGAAGCAGGAACACGGCGGGGTAAGTGTATGGGCGCAGGAGGGCGAGTGCGCCACGGCCCGACATGCGGGTGCGCCCGCGGCCCGACACGCGAGCCGCGCCGCCACTCGTCCCCGAGCCATATGTCCATCAAGTTTATACAAGGGTGGGGAAAATGTGGGTAAAAGGAGGGAGGTAAGGCATCTTCTCTAAGGAAGGCTTCATTCCTGATCCCAGAGTTGCCACCAGACTGGATCTAGAATTTTACATGGCTACATATGTATTAATATTCTTTTATTTCAGGTAGTTATCTAAGCCTTTCTTGAAGTAAGCAACTGTTCCTGCTGTGACCAAGTTCTCAGTCAGGCTATTCCACAGATTTATAGTGCTAACAGTGAAGAAGGCGAGATTTAATCCTTTTTTCTCTAGCCAAAGGGAATGTCCCCTTGTCTTTTGAGGGGGCTTTATATGAAACAGCTTTTCCCCATACTTTTTATAAGGGCAACTTAAATACTTAATATAAATTAATCCTGTCTTCCCGGAGCCGTCTTTTCACCCGACGCGCGTTTCGCTAACGCTTTTTCAAGGGGATTGAAAAAGTGTTAGCGAAATGCGCGTCGGGGCGCACGGAGGTCTGGGCATCACAAGTATTTGGACCATAGCACGTTCCTTGGCGATCACCTCTTTTGGTGCATGGTAATATATATTACATCGATATGGGTATTATATCAATTGCACTTATCTATTATGAGGTTGGTTGCCTGTTATAGTGCCATTGCATTTTTCATATATACATTTAAAGTTTTGCTTGGGACGTGACCCTAGACCTCCATGCTTGTATTTTTATTTTATCTAGGTGGGGGGTATTCATTGTGTTTACTTCATTTGTTGTATGTACTTATTTTTTTGTGTGTTTTTATATTTTTGTATTGCAACAGTTTTGCATTTGTACAATAAAGTTTATTGATATTTTTATATTGGTTGCCTTTTTGTCGGTTTTTCTATAGCCAGGTAGTAGCACCTTATAGCCAGGTAGATGCCCCCTATAGCCAGGTAGTGTCCCTTATAGCCAGGTAGATGCTCCATATAGCCAGGTAGTGCCCCCTACAGCTAATAAAAATAAAATAATAAAAGCTACTTACCACACCAGGTTCCCCGCAGCAAGGCCGAGTCCTGGAGCTGGTGAACAGTGTAAGCGGCGTGAAGTCATCATGACGTTTAAGACAACACACAGCTCCCGGGATCTCCTGGGCCCGCAGAGGCTGCCAACCTAGGAGATCCAGCGTCGCAGGGGACGTGATGAAGCTGTGCGTAATGCTCCCTGTGTCGCTGAGGTGTATGTACAGTGCTCACCGAGCGGTGTGCATACAAGGGAGAAGTCAGGAGAAGAACGATCCGTCCTGCCTCCTTCCTGTACCAACAGCTGCACTGAGTGTGCAGCTGCTGACTGACTCTGTGCAGCCATTGTAAAGCGGCCATGCGGAGTCAGAGAGTAAGCGCCGGGCGCCTCGCCAACCCTATAGGAACGGCCCTGGTGGCGCCGGAGCAGTGTCCTGATGCTACTCCGGCGCCACATTCATTTAAAGAACCCCTGCTGCCTGCTGGCGGCAGGAGGTTCGCTCACCCTTCGGGAGGAGAGGGGGCCGGAGGTAACCCCCATTTGCGGGAACCTCCCACCCAAATCGGGAGGGTTGGCATGTATGATATATACACACACTAACATGTGTGTGTTTACATGTGTCCAGTGTGTGTCTAAGGATATGTTCACACAGCATCTTTGTAGTCCGTACTTCAGGGTGTAATTGTGCTGCAACACACCCCAAAGTACAGACTGTAACTATGATAATTCATAGCTCTCATTGAGAGCTTTTTACCCAACATGTACTGCGCGCCGGGAGAAAGAAGGGGCACATCATGTCTTCCCTGCACTTATGCGCCAGGGAAAATGAACGTGTACGGGACCGGCCCAGCAGCATTTTAGAAGTATGGACTGGCCAGCGTGTACTCCTAAAACACACGGCATATAGCAGAGCGCACAGTACGCCCTGCTATACGCTGTGCGAACTTACCTTAAGGGTACACTCACATGGAAGATATGAATGCTAATTCTGGGGCGGATTCAGTGCTGGATCTGCCTCAGAAACGCCATCCAATCTGACAGGAAAATGATTTAAATTATACCTTATGTAAAATCAGTGTCGTCATTTAGATGACTGATTTTACTTGAGTATTTTTGGCGGGTACTGTCAACACCTACAAAGAAATTTTTGAGGCGGTTTACACACTAATATCACTAAAGGATAGGAGGCAGAAATCTGCATCGGGCAGTCTGGGTTGTTTGCTCGTCAGTATATAGCATTTGCAAGCGCCGAATTTCCAGCAAGCAAATGACGCAGTTAGTGCCGAAAAGCCGTCATGTGAACTCACCCTTAGTGTGTAGTGTGTCTGTGTTCAACATATGTATATATGCACACACACTTTCTTGGGTATCTTGTCTAATGTAGTTACCCTCTGGGGTATGGTGTATAATGTAATCTCTGGTGTACAGTGGGTAATGTAGTAATATCTGGAGTACAGTGGGTAATGTAATCTCTGTGGTACAGGGGGCAATGTAGTATTCTCTGGTGTACATTGTGTAATGTAATCTCTGTCGTACCGAGAGTAATTTAATTTCTGGGGTATGATGTGTAATGTAATCTCTGGGGTACGATGTGTAATGTAATCTCTGGGGTATGTTGTGATTGAATCTCTGGAGTACAGTGAGTGATGTAATTCATTTCTTCATTTCTTTCTCAGTTCAGTTTGAAATATAATACGTTTTTGGGGTACAGTGAATTACATTATTTCTTGAGTACAAAGTAAAATTAATTTCTAAAGTGCAGTTAGTAATGTAATTTCTGTGGCTACCATGTGTAATATGATTAATTTCTGGGGTGCAGTGAGTGATGTAATTTCCGGTGTGTGGCATGCAATAGAACAAATTTTGGGGTACAGTATGTGACATAAGTGATATCTAGGGGTACAGTGAGATGGGGTTCTTTAATTTTCCTCATTCTGTTGTGTGTATTACAAATTTAAATGAGTAGTGATAGAGGATGGGGGGGGGGGGAGGTTAAGCAAAATTTGCTGCATTATGAAATGATTTTTTATTTCCATGTAGAGGAGGAAATATTGTAGTTGGGCTGGTTCAGCTTCATTGCCAGGGCTGCTTCTTAGTCCCAGTCCAATCCTGAACTTCAGTAATTATCAAACTATGGTAGTAAGTTAACAACAGTAACAACAAAATACTTACTATCAGCGATGTCAAAATAGTATTGATGTGTACAATTTGATGTACTATATATTAGAATCACCATAGAATGTTGCAGCGCCTATAATAGGTAAATCTAAATATGCGTCTATTGAATTTCTACTTAACAGCTTTAACCATGCAGAAAATCATAAAACTTAGTATTACGAGAACCACTCTTAACCTTACAGATTGCACCAAAAGTGTTTAGCTTATGGGCTCTGCCTGGAACCGCTGGGGCAGGTCACAGAGCTCCCCCAGACTTGCTTGCTGGGTTAGAGGGGGCCGCTTCGCTGCAAGGAGAGGAGGGGAGAGAAGGGAAGGGAGGGGAGGGAAAGGAAGGGAAAATTGGTCCCCCCCACTTTTTGAACCAAAGTTACGCCTATGAGTACTGGCAACACCTATCTCCGCACTGGGTCCGTCCCATTAGCTCTAGCACTGCACCCATTAGTACTGACACCTCCTGCATCCACACCGACTCCTCCCACATCAACTACTTTCTCCTTGTTTGTATATACAGAGCTGAAGAACCTATTTAGTAGCTCTGCCTTCTACTGATCCCCAGTGATCAGCTCCCCATTACTGTTATTTAGGGGTCCTACATGTTCTGACTTTGGTTTTTTGGCATTTACATGTTTAAATAATTTCTTGGGGTTTGTTTTTCTGTTGTTGGCCACCTGCATTTCATTTTGTATTTTAGCTGATTTGATCACTTTTTTACTTTTTTATGCGCTCCCAGAGGAGGCGCATTAGCTGAAGAAATCGCCGCTGGTGCCTGGGACACGGCAGCGCCCAGGCACCGACGGATGACTCAAGTATCGTCAGCCACCAGAGGAGGCGCATACAGCTGAAGAGATCGTGACCAGCGCCCAGGCCATGGCAGCGATTTTTTTAAGTGCCATTTTTTATTATTTATTGCCCTTTTAACCGAAGGTAGAAACCATGTTGGAAATGCCTATACTTGTTTCCTATTGGGATACATTTTGCTGTAATTTTCCCCAGAGTTTGTTTAAAGCTCTGCCATTTGACTTCTACATCACTATTTGATAATATCTGCTCCCAGTCTATGTCCTGTAGTACAGCCCTCAATAAGGGGAAATTGGCCTTTTTAAAATTAAGGGCGACATATCCCATTAGGCCTGCACTATTTTATTGGTGTATTTTACGCCAAAATAAGAATATGTTGACGCTCTATTTTCTATATAAATGAAATGTAGTACACCAAAACTAGGCACGTTATACACCAGGCACGACACATTTAAATGTGCCTAAAGCAGGTGCATCAAATATGCTAGCAATCATATGCTATGCGCCTACATTTTGCTATGCACCTAGATTAGGTGCAACAATTATACTATGCAAGGTATACCAGATGCCAGATTTTTTATAGATTCATTCATTCATTCAGGTGCACTATACACTCATTTAATGTGCCTAGTGGGATCTTCCACAAATTGGCCCATAAAGGCCTGGGCAGAGAAATGGCAGATGAGGATTAACACAGATAAATGCAAGGTTATGCACATGGAGAGGAAAAATGATTACATGTAAATGGGTAAAATTGACATGGAGAAGGACTTGGGAATCCTGGTGGACAGTAAACTTAAAGGGGCTGTCTCACTACATCGATTCATCTTACTTCAGTCCTGTTTTCTTGGTTTCACTTTGAATTCAGGGGCGTGTTTACTGGCTTCTACTAGGCTGCAGTAGAAGCCAGGTCTGTAGCTATAGCAACCAGCGCTGGCAGCCCATACAAGAGGGGATATCTAGGAATAGGTAGGACACTGTTAATGGACATATATTGCAAAGTCCCTTACTTGTTTTTGCAAGATCTTTAACATAAAAAGCAATCCTTGTAGTGAGACAACCCCTTTAACTGTACAAGCCAGTGTCCAGAAGCAGCTGCCAAGGATAATAGGATCATGGGGTGTATTAAAAGGGGCATAGATGCACATGATGAGAACATTATTCTTCCATTATACAAGTTACTGGTTGGACCACACATGGAATATTGTGTACAGTTTTGGGCACCAGTACAGAGGAAAGACATTGTAGAGCTTGAACAGGTACAAAGGCGGGCAACAAAATAATAAAAGGACTGGGTGGACAGCAATACCCAGAAAGATTAGCAAGGTTAGGGTTATTTAGTTTAGAGAAAAGCTTCCAGGGGACATAATAAATATGTTTAAGTATATTAAAGGTCACTATCGAGATCTCTCTCAAGATTTATTTATACCCAGGACTATATCAAGAACAAGGGGGCATCCTGTATGTCTTGAGGAAAGAAAGTTTCTACATAAACATAGAAAGGGATTCTTTACTGTTAGAGCAGTGAGACTGTGAAACTCTCTGCCAGAGGAACTTGTCATGGTGAATTCAATAACAGAGTTCAAAAAAGGGTTTGGATGCATTTCTGGAGTGTAATAATATAAGTTATAGTGATTAGGATTCTAGAGAAGGGTCGTTGATCTAGGGATTATTCCGATTGCCAGACTGGAGTCGGGAAGGAATTTTTTCCCTAAAATGAGGACAATTGGCTTCTGCCTCATTGGGGTTTTTTGCCTTCCTCTGGATCAACACTTTAGCAAAATAGGCTGTACTGGATGGACGTCTTGTCTTTTTTCGGCCTCACAAACTTTGTAAATATGTAACTATGTAATTATGCAATAGTGCCGGGGTGTGGCACCAGAATGTCAGTATTTCTAAGCATTTTCTTTATAAAAATTACATAGTGAAGTTTGAGCTGCTTGTTTCCAATAAGTTTCCATGTATCCATGAAAATCAATCGTTGCAGATAGCCTTCCCATTGAGCCGTGTAATTGTGTTGGGTTGGTATATATAAATCTGGCTGCAAAAATAGATTAAAATTATCAGATATAAGTAGTGTTGATCGAACCGTTCGAGAAAAGTTGAGTTTGTGTCGAACTTCTCGATTTTTTTTTTAGAACACAAACCAATCTTTTGACGGTTCGTTCGAGTAGAGTTCACATTCGAAATGTGCGTTCAACACGCCAGTTTTAGCTACATTTTTAGTTGCTTCCTGCACTTTTGGCAGCCATCCAATCAGTGCAGAGCATAGAGGAGTGTCCAAAACATCATTGCTGAGGGTGTAGGGATCTCATTGGCTGCTAAAATCACATGACCCTGTTATATGTATTTCACTGTATTCCCTTGTGAATGCCATTTCAAGTTCACTCTCTGTACTGAATGGACTGCTCTCTGCTTGCTTGCTTGCATGCATGCAGGCACATAATTTCTCAGTGATTTTAGACAGGAAAAGCTGCTATTTATATTAGTTAGGGGGTTGTACAGCAAGCTTAGGGAATCATAGTTAATAATAGTTAGGGAGTTTTGTATTGCTGGCTGTATCTTTCCTATCTTTATTCTGATTGAAGATAAGTTCATTTTAGCAGTTTTGGGGGTACCACTATTGCAAAAGACACCGTTAGCAAATCTCCTATAGAAAGAAATCTATTTCAAATACTGTTTGCTCGTTGCTGCAAATTATTCTGATTGGAGGGGAGTTCAGTTTTGCAGTTTCGGCGGTAGAGTTCTTGCATAACAGACCATTAACAAATCTCCCATAGAAAGAAATCTATTTCAAATACTGTTTGCTTGTTGCACATTATTCGAATTAAAGAAAAGGTCATTTTTCCAGTTTTGGGGTAGAGTTCTTGAGTAACAGACTGTTAACAAATCTCCCGTAGAAAGCAATTTATTTCAAATACTGTTTGCTTGCTGCAAATTATTCAAATTGAAGAAAAGGTCATTTTTCCAGTTTTGGGGGTAGAGTTCTTGAATAACATAACATAAGCTCTGTAAAATGAAGCTTTTGAAAAAGGAGAGAATTTGAGGATTGTAAGCGAGGAAGGAGAGGCATAGGATGTCGAGCTAGAGGTGTGAGACAAGGCACTCCTTCCAGCGCTCTGGACAACACAAAAGTTAGCACATCATCGGTCGCATGACCGTCAAACCGGTCATCGCTTAGCCGGTTCACTGTGAGTCTCAGTTAAGAAGAGAGTCACCAATCTGTTCTTCAGTGGTTAACTCACCCTGAATCCAGCGGTTTTACCTCCTCTTCCTCTCAGTCACAGGCATAAATGTCATCATCATCAGTCCAACCTGAAGCAAACACGGGGCAATTGTCACCCAATATACAGACCACTCCAGATAATCCATATTCTGAAGAGCTCTTTGATGGTGGTCCAGCTAATCCACCGAACCATTACAGTACAAACTGGCCATGGATTCCGCCAGGGTACCTCTGCCCGAACTCTGGGACGTCACGACGGCCATCGCATAGCAGAGCCAGGTATTGACCAAGCTCGCGGCCATGATGCAGAACGCTTGCGGCTCGTCTACCCTCCGCCTGCGCTGCGCCTCCACGCCAGCACCAGTTGCCTCCTGCAGCCATTGCTCTACCTGTTCCTGCACCGGGACCAATCTCTGCAACTGCCACATTCCTCACGCTATGCGGAGACCCAAAAATGCATGAGCTTCATCAGTCATGCCTCCATCACATCGAGATGTTTGGTGCATCAATTCCCTACGAGTGCTATGTGGCCTTATAATTACCTCCTACCGGGCCAAAGCTCTGGCCTGGCCACTCGCTATGGGACCGAGGAGATCCTTTGACAGCGAATCTACAAACCTTTCTCCAGGGGTTCCGCTCCGTCTTCGAGGAACCTGGCCGCACCTCCTCCGCTGCCGCAGCTCTGCTCTGTCTCCATCGTGACGACTCCACTGTGGGTCACTACTCCATGCAGTTCCGCACCCTAGCCTCTGAGCTGGACTGGCGACCTTCTGGCAAGGTCTTTCGGGGCTTATTAAAGACGAGCTCGCTGGTCGGGACTTGCTGTCTGCTCTGGACGACATGATTCGGTTAGCTACCCGAATTGATATTCGGTTTGCAGAGAGAGAACAAGAGCTCCGCCTCCAACGGGAGATCGCCCGACCACGCCGGCTACCTCGTCTGGCTCCTGTGTTTCCAACGAACCTCCACTTCCTCCACATTGGTTCCAGGACGAACCACTAGGTCGAGAGGCCCATCTGACCCAGGAAGAACGCCACAGCGTCGTCTGAGGCAGCTTTGCTTCTATGTGGCGGTTCTGGCCACTTCATTGGGGACTGTCCGGTACATCTGGGAAACTCTCGCACCTAGGCTCGCAGGAGAGGCATCCCTAGGTGTCAGTGCGGCTCTCCCCGTCTGAACATTTCCCGTTACTCTGTGGAATTTCGCCGGACAGCACCTTCCAAGCCACCGCCTCCTTAATTTGGGTCCGCTGGAAATTTGTCAGCCAGCTCCTGGTCCTCCAAATTTCATCTCCCGTGACCCGTATGCAGAAACCCATAATCGACTCCTCCGTCAGTGGCGAATGCCTAAAGGACGCTATTCGGTTCTGCACTGTTCCCCTCACTTTGCAGATAGGCGCCCTATACAAGGAGACTTTTAAACTGCTTGTTCTCCATCACTCCTCTTTGGAAATCCTCCTGGGCCTTCCTTGGTTACAAGACCATGCTCCGACTTGACTGGACAACGGCAAAATCATCCATTGGGCCCCGCGTGCACTCGCGATGCCTTTCGGTACTCCGCCTGCCGTCTACAGCCCGCCCTTTAAAGTCTACGAAGCCTCGTCGGTCTGCCACTCCGTACCAGGATCTTTGCTGACATCTTTCCGAAAAGACAGGCTGAAACTCTGTCCCCGCACCAGCCGTTCGATTGTCCTATTGACCTGCAACCCGGTAGTACACTTCCCCGAGACAAAGTCTATCCTCTTTCTGTCCCGAAGACTAAGGCTGTGTCGGAGTATATCCAGGAGAATCTCCGTAAGGGCTTCTACGCAAGTCTTCCACGCCTGCGGGTCCAGTTTTCTTCTTTGTTGAAAAGAAAGATGGTACTCTCCGACCTGGCGTTATCATTATCAGGGACTTAACAAAATTGCTAATAAAAAATCGATACCCCTGCCTCTGATCTCGGATCTGTTCGATCGCCTGCGTGGCGCAAACAATTTTTACCAATTTTGGATTTACGGGGAGCATACAACCTGATCGAATTCTGAAGGCGACGAGAGGAAGACAGCCTTTAATACCAGAGATCGCAATTTTGAATATCTGTCATGCCATTTGGACTCTGCAATGCTCCGGCGGTGATCCCGAAACTTTGTCAATGAGGATCTTTGCCGCGATCTCCTCTACGTCAGTGACAACGTCTACCTAGATGATATCCTAATCTTTTCTCCAGACCTGGAAACTCACCGCCTCCACTTCCCCAGGTGCTCAAACTTCTCCGTGAACACCAGTTATTGCCAAACTGGGAGAAATGTTTTTTTGAACTCACCTCGTTGCCCTTCACTGTCGTACAGCGTCTCCGGGTCAGGGCCTTCAGATGGATCCCTCGAAATTGTCTGCAGTCTTACAATGGCCCGACCATTGATCATTCCGCTCTATCCAATGCTTTTTGGGGTTCGCAATGATTATTACAGACAATTCATCCCGCATGTTCTCCACGCTCGAGCTCCGCTGGTGGCCACTTACGAAGAAAAATGGCAACCGCTAAATCCGAGGCCGCCGAAGCCAAGAATCGATTTGATCGCCTCTAATCAGCGTTCCCTGCTTCTGCTCCAGTTTCTGTCGTCGCCCATACCCCGGCAAGCGTCCCTTTATCCAGAAGTGGACGCCACCTCAGAGTTGCAGGTGCTGTTTCTCCTTCCAGAATCCACCTCAGGGAAACTGGCGACTTGCGGCTTCTTTCTCAAAAACCTTCCCCGCAGCCGAAATAATGTATACATCCGAGTGAGGATGAGCCAGTGTACCTGTTTTGATGAGCAAGGGAGGAGGTAAATTCCAACTTAAATCTGTTTCTTTGTCTATCCCAGGAATAAGTGCAGCTCTGCCTTAGGAAGATTAAAATAGACAAATCCCCATCCCTGTCTGTATACACCCTCGTGTATCCTAAAGGGAGTAAAGTAAATGAGTTTGATAGCCCCTATTTTTATTATTTCTGGACTGTATAATAACATGGTATACCCAAAGGATGGCGCATAGCAAAGTGTTGCAACTTGTCATGGGAGTTCGCGTGCACCCAGCGCCCCGCAGCCTCTGCCCCCTGCCCGCAAGGGTACCGGCGCAGGGCCGCTGTTGCCCGCGACCACTCCCCCTGCTCCCGGCACCGGCACTTACCATCCACGCTCCGTGAAACGCTGCCCCTGTCTGTTCCGGCCGGTGGGCCGCGCGCGTGCCCGTTTCCTAAAGCCTCGCGAGACGCTGGTCTGGATTTAACGGGCCAGCGTCCCAGTAAATTGGTTTATTGCTGGGCGCTGGTCCTATTTTAAGGGACACCCCCCAACACACCTTTGCCATTCGTTGGTGTGTGTTTAGCAAGTCTTGAGGAGTATTCTAGTCCCTGTCTGATTATCCGTGTAGCCAGTCCCGAACCAGCTACGTTTCCTGACCTTGCCTGTTTGCCGCCTGCCCTGATCGTTGCCTGGTTCTCGACCACGAACCTCTGCCGGCCTGCCCCTGACCTACGCTGCCTTTCCCAGACTACTCCTCCGTATTACGTTTTAGTACCACGCATTACCCCCGGCCGCCATCGCAAGCAAGTCACGTCAGGGTTAGTGACCTGGTAGCCTCATCGCCGCAGCAAGTTCCATCCCGCTTTGCGGACGGGCTCGGTTGAATACCGGGGGGTACTAAGACTCCGTTCTTCCCTAGGGCTGTCTTACACCAAAGCTTGCGGTGGTCCAGCGAATACCTCCAACCCGTTTTGGTTGGTTACAGTACAACTGGCACATGGATTACCGCCAGGGTAACTATCTGCCCTACTCCGTGACGTTGCGACAGCCGTCGCCCAGCAGAGCCAGCGTTATCCGACCAGCTCGTTGCGGCCATGATGCAGAATCTTGCAGTCCGTCTACCCGCCAACTATGCGGCGCTGACCATCTTCGTCTGCACCAAGTTGCTCTGGCAGCCTCGGCTCTTCCTGCCCTTTGCACCGGACCTTCTCTGCATCTGCCGCTCCCCTCTCGCTAAGATGGCGACACCCAAGAAGTGCAGAGCATCAATCATCCCAATGCTCCATCCACATCGAGATTAGTGAACATCAATACCCAACCAGAGCGGGCTAAAGTCGCTTCATATTAGCCTCTTAAACAGGCGAAGCTCTGGCCTGGGCCACCCCGCTATGGGACCGAGGAGATCCGCTCACGGCCAATCTGCAATACTTCCTCCAGGGGTACCGTACTGTCTTCGAGGAACCTGGTCGCCACTCCTCCGCTGCTGCAGCTCTGCTTCGCCTCCGTCAGGGTGACTCTACGGTGGGTCAGTACTGTCCGTGCAGTTTACGCACTCTAGCCTCAGAAACTCGACTGGAACAATGAGGCGTTTGTGGCGACTTTCCTGGGCAAGGCCTACATGGGACGCGTTAAAGATGAGCTCGCGGGTCGGGATCTGCCATCCTCTCTGGACGATTTAATTCGGTTGGCCACCCGGATCGACATTCGCTTTGCGGAGAGACAACAAGAGCTCCGCCTCCAACATGAGCTTACTCGACCACGCCCACTACCTCTCTTAGCTCCTGTCTTCCAGCGTCCTCCACCAACGCTTGCATTAGGGAAGAACCCATGCATGTTGAAAAGGCTGCACTTGACTCCAGTGAGGAACAGCTCACATCGGTCGTCTGAGGCAGTTTAGGTTTTTGCTATTGTGGGCGTATCCGTCCACTTCATTGGGGACTGTCTGTGCGTCCGGGAACATCTCGCACCTAGGCTCGCAGGGAGAGCATCCCTAGTGGTGTCAGTGTCGGCCTCTCTCCCGTCTACCAAACCGGATACTTTGTGGAATTTTCGCCGGACAGTTACTCCTTTCCTGCCACCACCTTCCAGGACTCAGGTTACCGCTGGTAACTTTATCAGCTCACGCGATGGAGTCTCATGTTCGGCGGCTTTCCAGTGACCCCTTCTGTATAAACCATGTTTGTTTCTCTCTGTCATTGGCGATTTGCCTCAAGGATGCCATTCGGTGTCTTGCACGTGCGCCGCCTCACCCTGCAAGATAGCCGCTACAGCCATGTGAAACTGTGAAACATCTCGTGCTTGCCTTCGTGCATCTTCAGAATCCTTCTGGGCCTCTTCTCTGTTGCAAGGAGCATGGCTCTTACCCTATACTGGAACACACGAGATTCTTTGTTGGGTTCCCGGCATTTCACTCACGATGCCAATCCTGGCACTCCGCCCTGCATCTACCGTCAGCCTCCTGCAAAGCCTACGAATCTCTGTCATGTTGCCTGCTCCTTACCAAGGGACTTTGGTCCGACGTCATTTCCGAAAGACAAGCCGAGAACTCTGTCCCCCGCACCGGCCCTTCGATTGCCCTATTGATTTGCAACACGGTACTACTTCCTCCCGAGGCAGAGTTTTTACCCTCTTTTCATCCCGGAGACAAAGGCGATGTCTGATTATATTCAAGAAAATCTCTGCAAAGGCTTTATACGCAAGACGTCCTCTGCCTACGGGAGCCGATTTCTTCTTTGTCAGAAAAGAAATAAGGAACCCTCCGGCCCTGTATCTTGACTATCTTGCCTAAATAAAATAACCAAAAAAGTGAAACGTACCCCCTGCCTTTGGATCTTCAGAACTAATTGACTCGCCTACGTGGTGCAAACATTTTATTCTAAATTTGGTTCTTCGCGTTGCTCCAACCTGATTTCGTATCCAGCAAGGCAACGCATGGAAAACAGCCTTTAACACCAGATGGGCCACTTCGAAATATCTCGCATTCCATTCGGCCTCTGCAACGCTCCGGCAAGTTTTGCCCCAGAATTTTCTCAACCATGGAAAAGAGATCTTCCGCGACTTTCCACTATGTCCTTGTGTCATATCGTTTACTTGGATGACATCTCTATCTTCCTCCTCCGACCTGAAGATTCACCGCCAGCCACCGTTCGCCTGGTGCTCAAACGTCTCCGAGACCATCAGTTTATATGCCTAAACTAGAGAAATGCCTCTGTTTGATTGCGCTACGCTACGTTGTCTCTCTTCTCTGGGGTACATCGTCCTCGGATCAAGGTCTTCCCAGATGGTCCTTCTAGCTGTTCTCTATTGTAGTGTTACAGTGGCCTCGAGCCAGTGGGCCTTCGGGCACAACTCCACTACCACACACCGGAAGCTTACCCAAACCCAACACATACAATACTTCCTGGGCTTTGAACAAAATTCTACAAATTAGCACAGTGTACACATTTCCCTACCCAAATCCCCACTTCCTCCACGCTCGTGGCCCCGCTGGTGGCACTGACGAGAAGAAAAAATCCAACTTTCGCCATATCCTGGCCTCTCAGAAGCTCAAGAAGTCCCTTTGAGCGTCTCAAATCCGGCATTTGCATCCAGCTCCTGTCCTATTCTCAATTTTGCCCGGTTACCCACAGCGTCCAGTATGTACGTCCTTTTGAGTTGTGAGATGACTCCTCCTTCATAGTGAGCAGGATAGCTTGTCTCTCTGTTTCAAAAAGTCTGCCTCTGAAAACTGCGTACTTGCGGTCTCTTCTTCAAAAACCTTCGACGTCGGCATCCGGTTTTCCGGCGCGCACATGAGCAGCCACGCACTGGGAGTAAAGATCACCGGCCGTCACCCTCCGAACTCAGCGCTCCCCTCGTTGCCGCTCCGTTTTTGTCAAGTCCGGCGGCGCAGCACAGCGCCAGACAGAGACCTGCCGTCCCCGTTACCGTTGAGCGGGTGTATTCTAAGGGCAGCGGGGAGCTGAGGACAGTAAAGCAGCGCACCATCTGTGGCAACGCGTGTGCCGCATTCTAAGATGGCCCCTTCCACCCCCGATCTCCCACTAGAACGGGGCGTACGATCCCGCAGCACCGACCTCCGGGCAGTCAGTCTCATACAGCAGATCGAAGGAGGAAGGAGGAAGGAGACGTGACACAGCGGTACACCTCGACCCTGACCCATTATGAAGGAATGGGCTGCCTAATTCAATCCAAGGAAAGTATTGCAGCATGCGGAGAGCAGGTCGCAGCTAGCTAGACGTGTTAGGTGGCACAGCATTTTAATCATATCCTGAGGAAGGTTGAGATGTGTGAGGAAGAACAGGCGATAATTGATCTGTGGGTTTTTGTCGGATGAGCGCAGTACGATGGGTACCTGGGATGTAACCCCACAATAGCAATGCCCTTACTAAAGCCAACCAAAGGGGAAAAGAATACACAGCCTGGCCCAGCAGAGGGATAACGTACCATGCAGCGGCATGTCAGGCCATCTCCCAGCTTCGATCAATCACAAGCTTGAGAAAGAAAACAACTCGATAATCCAATTTATGGGGATAAAGAGATGATTATGGAAGATCAGGTTCCAGGCCTTGGGGTATCCTGCAAATCTATGGCCATCACAGTGGCAAGTCTTAGTTTAGCGTTCCGGAAGATTACTGGGCTTCACCCACTTGGAGGTGGCAGTCCGAAGGTCAGTGTCTGATCAGTCCACAACGGCCGCTATCCACTGATTAAATCTGACGTGGATCAACTATACCGCTCAAATAGCGGACCTGGAGAGAGGAACAATTGGATTGAGGATGACCTGGTTAGGGCGTCAAAAGTATCAATGGAAAGACTTCGTCAATGAGAACAGATTACCTGGAAGAATAAGGTCGAGGACCTAGAAAATAGTTTCGCGTAGGAATTAACTTCGAAATTTTATGCTTGATGGAGACAATCCGCAAAGCGTGCTGCCCAAGTTAATGCTCAGAAATCTACCCAGTTCCCTGGGGCTTGAGAAATAACTTAAAGTAGAGAGAGCACCACAGAATAGGCCCTCCACGTCCCCCGAACAAAGATGGCACCACTGGCAATCCGTCAACGAGCATTCCATAGTCCAATACCTTGATTTACGCAGAAAAAGACTACGTTTAATTATTATTATTATTCATTATTATTATTAATAATTTATTATATATGCGCCATTCCTTGGCGCATGTGACATTCAGGGGTTACAATACATAACAGTAATCAAACATTTACAATAATGAACAACTCTGACTAACAACAGGGTACCAGTGCTCTAGAGGGAACTCCGCCTATAAGGTCCAGAAACTACTGCCTTTTATTATCTGATTATTTCTGCAGCGGTGTCCCCAGAAAATGAGATTATTTCCCCTGTCTGTTCCCTCGTTAGTAAAGAAACAAAGATACGCTTCAACCTCAGTACCCATCTATATAAAAATCATGACAGATCAGGAAGATTCCAGTTTACTGTCACTCATCCGAGTAGGTCTGAGAAAGTTCGGAGGAACTAACAAGCAGCAATGAAACTCGTAGGACAGCAAAAGGGACCTAGAAAGCACTGGTTTAACCAGAGAGACGGCTCAAAGATTCTCTAGAGGGACCAGAGAACCAGTAATGAGAGAGACTCCTCCTCATGGAAACGTTACCGCTCACCTAAAAGAGATGAGAGCATAATTCGAATAGACAATGAGTCCTTTGATGTTTCTGTTGGCGAGTGGGGTTTTATGGTTTGATCAATGCATATAGTCTACTGGAAGATGAGGGAGGCGGGATATGTACGACATGGAAGCTTCTGAACCCAATGTCTTGCGGTTAAGGCCCAGGGGGTTTGAGGGTGCGAGCTATATGTTCAGTTCAGTGGGTTATTGTTATTTGTTTTGAGTTCTCGATTTCTACATCAAGGGGGGGGTGGTCCACTTCTTGTCACTTAATCGGGCGGGAGGATCGGGCGGGGAGTTACATGTTTATTGATGGGATGGTGTGTTAATCTCTTGTCACATTATATGGCGAGAAGACTAGAGGAGCCGAGGGGAGATATGAATAGAGGGCCTAAAGAAATTCGCCTCATGAATGTGTTGTGAGTGCAGAAAAAGATAATCTGCATTCACGAGAAAGAAATTCTGTTGAGGTAGGCAGGTTAAGGGTATGGGTGGTTGGGAAAGGTTTTTGGGGGGCAGGGGTGGGGCTGGTCCCGCTTTTTACTTTTGGAGTCATGATATTAAGAATCTTGGGATACGGGTTAAATTTGAGGATCAAATCCTTGAAACGTGAAGGTGCTTGTCGTTCTCCCCAAAAGGACGACTTATTTTTTGAGACATCTGAAGAAAAATGAAAGAAGACTTGGCTGTGTTAGCAAGAGACCGCACCTAGAGGAAAAGGAAAGTTATTGGTGGAAGAAGTGAAAGGCCGTTCAGCAGTGTAAGAAATGCTGGGGTAATTGTGCAGTGCAAAAAAACTCTTCAATGTAAGGTCATAAACTGGGAAAGTGGACGACAAGGTAGATGTATTCATGATGAAGGTGGAACTCTCCGTCAGGGTCTCATCAACCTAGTTTAATGTCTTATGCCCGCGAACAACCCGATACAATTTTTTGGGATTTGGAGTCCAAGATAGTCCAAATGGGGGAGGAGGGAGTGTTAGTTGGAGAGAACTTTAATTGTATCATGCACAATGTAGAAGATAGGTTAAAACTCATGAGGGATGTCGGGAGGGGCCAAGATAGGAGTAAAAGTTTACTTTGTAAGGCTGAGCGAAAGTAAAGGCCTGATAGATACTTGGAGAGCGTTAAATCCCAGCAGAAAGAAACACACCCACCTATTCCCATGCCCACTAACTCTTGGTCTAGGTATGGACTACTTCTTTGACCAACACCAATCTTGTAGTGAAGGTGGAAGCGGTATATATATGAGAATTATGATCTCAGATCCCCACTTGACATTAATTTCTCTGCAAGAGAATTTTCCTAGGGTGTTCATAATATAATTTGGTAGGCTACCGAAGTCTCTTATGACCAGTTTAAAGATCTTTTTATCCAATGGTGGGATGATTTCGCTAAAGATAAAGAGGTTACGATACGGATTCCCTCCATTTCTATTCTGGGAGACCAGGAAAAGCGGTATAGCGGGGCAGAATTATGGCTTATATGGCAACCAAAAAGAAAACCTTGAAAAAATCTTTAAACAAGGCTAGTGCAGCTCTGAGAAATGCATATATCCACTTTTCTAATAGTAATCATCAGCAGACAATTAAGAGAATTGGGTGTCAGCGAGAGAAGATTCTACGAAACCAACTGAAAAGATTTGAATCTCTGTATTAAAGAACATTTAGAGTATGCTTTGTTCAAATTTGGGAACGAAGTCTGGGAAACTATTGGCCAATTTAGCTAAAGGGAAAGGGGGGAGACAAACCATCATGGGCCTCAAAGCCAGAACTGTGTAGGTAGTAAAAGAACCAAAACCTAATTGAACGATAATACTGAGAGATTATTACCTAAATCTTTAACACACATTCTCGCCTTTGACATAGAAAAAGGCAGGAAGTTTCTTCAACGGATGTCTATAACCCACCCTCTCAGAGCAGGATTATGACCTTCCCTCAATGCGGAGAGTTGAAGGAGAATAATTAGATGTGTTTCATAAAGAACCTTCCTCCCAACCAAGGCTCCGGGTGCGGATGGATTGCCCATGGGATTTTTTATAAAGTTTTGAAGGGATCCTGCATGTGATACCTTGAAGCGTGTATTTGGTGAAATAATTCATAAAAAAACTATTGAAGCCGTTCGCGGGTAACAACAGCATACGTAAAAGTATGCCTAAGAAGGGAAATACCCAACGCTCCTGAGTCGTATCGTCCAATATCCCTGATTAACCAGGACGTTAAAATTTTCCTCTAAAGTCCTGCAACCGACTCGGCAGTTCTCACCAAAATTGATTGGGGGAGCATCAAATGGCTTCATCCAGGGCGTTCAGGAGTCCAAAAACATTAGGACGGATTTCTTCGTGTCTTGAGTAGTATGTAAAAAGAGCAAATTAGGAGCACACACCCGGCTATATTAACGGATCGATTGCTGAGACGCGTTGATAACGTAAATTGGCATGGCTAGGACTAGTCCTTGGATAAAATGGGAATCAAGGTTTATTTGAGATTATCTGAAGCAATGTACCGAACTCCTGCAGGCGAGAAGAACACCCCGGGATTCCTCCTCTCCAATAATTTCATGGCAAAAAGGAACAGGTAAGGGTGTCCGCTTTCGCCGCTCTTATATTAATATAGCTTTAGAGACCCTAGCAACACACTTAAATTAACTCCTCGTATTTACCAGTGAATAGGGTTGGGAGAAGAAAATAAATTGTTTTGTTTTTGCTGACTATTTATAAATGGTTCTTGGACACCGAATTATCAAGTAGTAGAAGAATTATGGGGTGCTGGACAATTTGGAAAATATTTTTCTGGATTCCGGTAATATGGAGTATCAAGTGGTCAAATGTTACATTTAGATCAAAACCTGAGACACTGCAGTAGAGTTTGAGGGGTACAGGTGCTTGCGTCACATTACCATATTTATTTATAAAAATAGGTATATCGTATCAGCTATGCTATATAACCTCAATTATTCCCCGTTATTCACAAAAATACGAACAGAAATATATAAATTGGAGGGATCTCCCACTTGTCTATTGACGTGGCGTATACAATTAATCAAGATGATAATCTCGCCAGATTGCTCTAACCACTCCAAAACATCCCGTTTCTACTAAAGCACAGTGATATCAACTCCCCTTAAGGGCTTCATTACAAAATTTATATGGATAGGGAAGCAAACCTAAAATAGGTTATAAAAAGCTGACGTGCATAGGGGGCAGGTGGGTTGCACAACTTCCATACCTTAGGTTGTACAATCTCTAGGCAATGTGGCGCCACCATTATGGATTGGCTGCTGGGGTCTAACTTCTATCTCCAACTCAAATTGAAGCCCAACTGGCAGCTCCTCTCTCATTAAGGTGCTCTGATTCAACCTCCCATATTAAAGATCATCCATCGATGTCAAGCAGAGCATTGTTTTTTAAAGATTACTTTAGCGACAAGGATACATGTCCGAAATAAAAGATTTTTGGGAGTCCGATGAAGGATCTCGCCTTTCTTTTCCTTATGGGAAACTCCCTCATTCCGACCAGGCATGGAGAATGCTCTGTTTTCAGGAAAGGAAAGAAAAAGGTATTACACGCTTAGGGATATCATACCAGCAGAAAGGACTTGATGACATGGGGTCATGGTGTGACGAGAACCTTTGGATTAGGACTCCAACAGACTTTACAATATTACAACTTAAAAGTTTTTGTAGAGCCACAGTAGCCAATCTGAGCACCCTAAGAGAAACTGGATGATTTCATGGATTTATGTCCAAATTGAGTGGGTATCAAGGTGCCTACTGTCCCGGAAATAAAGTAACTTTCATAGGTTGAATACAGAGGGACAGTACAGACCATGTACAAAACATTGGATCTCATTACAGGATGTAGATCACACTCGGAAGATTATGAGGGTATGGGGTAGTATGTATAGTAGGGGCCACAACCCAACGTGCGCATTGTATGGAGGCTGCTATTTAAAGGAATCGTCTCACTGGGCTATATATGCTTTTAATGATCGCCTTTTTATATCTAAGGCAAATATCATACGGCATGCCCAAAATGTGGTCTATGACCAAGGCGGATTTGCATCACTGTCTTTTGGTTTGGTCCCCTGAAATCAAACACATGTGGACATCTGTCATAGATGTGAATCAGTAAAAATATGGAACATTAAGATCCCAATGACACCCCAGAAAAGTTCTTCTTTCATTAATATAGTTAGGGATTTCCAACAAGGATGACTCAAAAGAATCCTAGTAACGGATAAGGGGTTACACGTGCTGTTGAGCAGCAAAACTTTGCATCTTGAGACAGCTGGATTAAGAACTCTCGGTCCCGGAGGTGGCAAAATCACGAGTGTCGCTCAGGGACATGTTCTTCATAGAAAAAGTGTCAGCGTGAAAGAGACAAGATATGTGCTCGGGTCTTTTCTAAGAAAATTGAGAAGCCTTATATATCTAACACTTTTAAGTGATAGGGAAATAAAGAAATTGATGGAGTCTTTCGAAATACACGAGTATTATATGCAAGAACAACTTAAGGGTACACTAGGAATTTTAGATATTGACTGCAAGAAGGAGGTAAGGGATAACGAGGGGTTACGGGTTTCAGTTGGGGTGGTAGGGGGAGGGGGACTTTGGTTTTTAATGGAGAAAATGAAAAAAAAACCTAGAGGTTAACAGACTATTTGGATGTGTTTATTGTAATTACTTGTTGCAAAATTATCATCAAATGCGTATTGTAACTTGAATATATTATGTTACTTTTAACCGTTAAGCCCTTCTGTGCAATAAAAATATTTTAAAAAAAACAAAAAAAAAAACTTCACTCCAGCGAGTGGAATTAATTCATTGGAGATCGGAACTGATTGGCCATAAAATTGGCCCAGAAAATGGCGGGCACTTGCAGGAGGGGGCTCGCCATCCCTTCGAAATCTTCACGGATCACAAAAACCTCATTTACTTTAATCTGCTCAACGACTAAATCCTCGTCAAGCCAGGTGGTCTCTACTTCTTCGCCCGCTTTGACTTTTTTCCTTCAACTTTCGGCCAGGCTAAGAATAACGTCAGGGCTGATCCCTTTCTAGATCCTTGGACACTGTGGGCTCATAAGTCGCCATTGCAAGCACATAATTCCTCCAGAACGTGCTCCTCACGGCGGCCCCCATGGATCTTAAAACGAACTACCTCCGGGAAAGAACTTATGTTCCGCCCTGCCATGCCCCTGCTCGTATGTCCTAAAGAGGGGACACTCTCCCAAACTGCTGGCCTTCCAGGAGTGCAAAAAGGTCCTCTTTGGTGGTGGCGATAAATCTCTCGCTATTACTGGTGGCCCACCCTTGCTCATGATGTTAGAGACTTTGTCCAGGCCCGCACCTCCAGTTCGTCGTACAAGGTTCCCTCGCCTCAGACCCGCGGGTCAACTACTACCTCTTCCAGTGCCAGAAAAACCCTGGTCCTCATATAGCCATGGACTTCATTACCACCTCCGGCCGGCCCCCTCATCGGGTATTACGTTCATTTGGGTGGTGACCGATAGGTTCTCTAAAAAGGCTCATTTTGTCCCTTCTGCCCTGTGTTACCCTCTCCCGCCCATCTATTGGCCCAACACTTTTTATCATCACGTTTTTCGACTACATGGGCCCCTTTACATATCGTCTCACGATCGGGGGGTCCAGTTTGTGTCAAAATTCTGGCGGGCTCTGTGTCTCAGTTACAGATTCAGCTGGAATTTCGTTGGCTTATCACCCTCAAACCAACGGGCAGGTAGATATGGTTTAACCAAGTTTTGGGGACCTAGCCTCGACATTTAGTATCCGCCCGTCAGGATAACTGGTCGGACCTCCTCCCCTTGGTGTAATTTTCATAACAATCCTTGACTCTGAGTCCGCAGGAGGCCTCTCCCTTTTTTGTTGTCTTTGGGCTACATCCCCCCCGCCGACCGCCGCTGCACCTTTCTGCTGGCCCACGCTCGTGTGACGTTTCCTTGCTCATGGATGCCCAAGTACGGTGACATCAAGTCTCTCGTGGCAAGTCCCACGTCAGGCCCTTTTAACGTGGCCCTCCCACTCGCACCAAAGTCCCAGGCCGACAGTTACCGGAGACCTGCGCCCATAATTTTAAGGCCGGGTGACAGCGTTTGGTTATCTTGCCATTACATTCGCTTTAAGGGTGCCTCAGCTACAATTTGGGTCAACGAATTTGGGCCCTTTTGTGGTACTGTTCGGCAGTTAAACCCTGTGGGTCCTTACAAGCTCCGCTTACCTCCCACTCTGCGTGTCCCGAAGCCTTCCATTTCTCTCTCCTCAAGCCTGTGGTACTGAATCGCTTCTCCTCCGGTTGGGCTGTCCCGCCTTCTCCTGTGGCCAACTCTGATAACATCTTTGGGAGGTCAAGGAAGTTGGCGGAGAATACAGTGAGGGGGAAGCTGTGCTATCTTATCGTCTGGAAGGGCTTCGTGCCGGAAGTAGCTTTCGTGGGAACCTGAAGTCAACCTTCCCTCCTGACCTCCCTTGCAAGGTCCGAAAAAAGAGGGGAACCTAAGGGGGGGGGGGAGTACTGTCATGTGTGGGTCGCGTGCAACCGCTTGCGCCCTCGCGGCCTCGGCGCCCCTGCCCGCAGGGTACCCGTGGGTGCTGGCGGTTTGCCCGCGACCATCCGCCTGCTGCCCGGCACCAGCACTTACCATCCACGCTCCGGTGAACGCTGCCCATGTCTGTTCCGGCCACCCCCGCCGCGTGCCCGTTTCCTAAGGCGGCGCGCGCGACGTCTGGTCTGGATTTTAAAGGGCCAAGTGTCCCATAATTGGTTATTGCAGGCGCTGGACCTATTTAAGGACACGCCCCCAACACACCTTGCCAGTTCCATTGGTGTGTGTTTTATCAAGTCCTTTGAGATATTCTAGTCCTGTCTGATTATCCATGTACCTATCCGTTCAGCTACGTTTCCTGACCTAGCCTGTTTGCCGCCTGCCCTGATCGTCTGCCTGTCCTCTGACCCCGAACCTCTGCCACCTGCCCTGACCTCCTGCCTGTCCCGACTAAGCCTCCGTATTACGTTTCTGAAGCCACCCATTACCTGACCCGGCCGCCATCGCAAGCAAGTCACTCAGGGTAGCGACCTGTAGCCCTCTACGCCGCACAAGTCACAACCCGCTTTTGCGGCGGGCTCTGGTTATTACCGGTGGCTTACTTAGACCTCCGGTTCCCTGGCTGGCTTACACCAATGCCTTGCGGTGTTCTCATCGAATCCACCAAACCCGTTAACCAAATCAAAAAGGGTCAAAAAGTGATCCTGGAAACTATACCGTAGGCTTAACCTCTGTTTTGGTAAAAATGTTTGAAGGGTTTCTAATAGATGCATCCCTAGAGTATCTCACAGAAAATAAATGTATAACGCCGACCCAGCATGGGTTTATGAAGGATCGGTCCTGTCAGACTAATCTCATCACATTCTATGATGATGTTAGTTCCATACTGGCTCGGGGTGATGCCCTGGATTTCATACATATGGATTTTTCTAAAGCATTTGATACTGTTCCACATAAAAGGTTGGTAAGTAAAATGAGAATGCTTGGACTGGGGGAAAATGTGTGCAAGTGGGTAAGTAACTGGCTCACTGATAGAAAACAAAGGGTGGTAATTAACGGTGCATACTCAGACTGGATCCCTGTTACTAGTGGGGTAGCACAGGGCTCAGTTTTGGGCCCTATCCTCTTTAATATTTTCATAAATGATCTTACACAGGGATTGCACAGTAGAATATCGATCTTTGCAGATGATACTAAGCTCTGTAAAGGAATCCACACAATAGAGGATAATGTGTTATTACAAATGGATCTGGATATTTTGGTGCCTGGGCAGAAAAGTGGCAGATGGGGTTTAACACTGATAAATGCAAGGTTATGCACATGGGGAGGAAAAATCCATCACATGATTACATGTTTAATGGAAAAACACTGGGTAAAAGTGACATGGAGAAGGACTTGGGAATCCTAGTGGACAGTAAACTTAACTGTAGCAGTCAGTGTCAGGCAGCAGCTGCCAAGGCTAATAGAATCATGGGGTGTATTAAAAGGGGCATAGATGCACATGATGGGAACATTATTCTCCCACTATACAAGTAACTGATTAGACCACACATGGAATATTGTGTACAGTTTTGGGCACCAGTGCACAGGAAAGACATTGTAGAGCTTGAACAGGTACAAAGGCGGGCAACAAAAATAATTAAAGGCCTGGGTGGACTGCAATATCCAGAAAGATTAGCAAGGTTAGGGCTATTTAGTTTAGAGAAAAGATGGCTTCGGGGGGACATAATAAATATGTTTAAATATATTAAGGGCCAATATAGAGATCTCGCTAAAGATTTATTTATATCCAGGACTGTATCTAGAACAAGGGGCATCCTCTACGTCTTGAGGAAAGAAAGTTTCTACATAAACATAGAAAGGGATTCTTTACTGTTAGAGGGGTGAGACTGTGGAACTCTCTGCCAGATGAAATTGTCATGGTGAATTCACTAACAGAGTTCAAGAAGGGCTTGGATGCATTTCTGGAGAGTGATAACATAACAAGTTATAGTGACTAGGATTTTAAAGAAGGGTCTTGATACATTTCTAGATGTAATATAACAAGTTATAGTGACTTGGATTCTAGAGGGGGGTCGTTGATCCAGGGATTACGATTGCCAGATTGGAGTCAGAAAGGAATTTTTTCCCTAACATGAGGACAATTGGCTTCTACCTCATGGGGGTTTTTGCCTTCCTCTGGATCAACACTTTAACACTTTAGAAACACTTTAATAAATGGGCTGAACTGGATGGACGTATGTCTTTTTTCGGCCTGACATACTATGTAGCTATGTAACTACGTAACTATGATCGCAAATAACTGGCTATTAAGTTAGCCCTAGAAGAATGGCGGCACTTGCTGGAGGGAGCTCGCCACCTCATCGATATATTCACCGATCACAAAAATCTTCTCTATCTGCAGTCTGCCCAACGACTGAACCCTCGGCAAGCCAGGTGCTCACTTTTTTTCGCCCGCTTTGATTTTCTTCTCCACTTTCAGCCAGCTGGGAAGAACGTCAGAGCAGACGCCCTCTCTAGATCCTCGGACACAGTGGGCTTCGAGCCGCCTCTGCAGCACATAATTCCGCCTGAACGTCTCCTCACGGCGGCCCCCGTGGACCTTCAACATCTGCCTCCTGGGAAGACCTATGTACCCCCTGCCATGCGGCCTCATATCCTGAAGTGGAGACATGCCTCTCGAACAGCTGTTCACCCTGGAGTCCATAAGTCTCTGCAACTAATCTCTTGTTATTATTGGTGGCCCACTCTCACTCGAGATGTTAGAGACCTTGTTCCTGGCCTGTACCTCTTGTGCCTATAATAAAGTCCCTCGTCTCAGACCCGCGGGCCTGCTTCAGCCTCTCCCGGTGCCAGAAAGACCTTGGTCCCATATACCATGGACTTTGTTACGGACCTTCCAGCCTCCTTTGGAAACACTGTCATCTGGGTGGTGACAGATAGATTTTCGAAGATGGCCCACTTTGTTCCACTGCCTGGGTTACCCTTTGCTCCACAGCTGGCCCAGCACTTTTTCCACCACATTTTTCGGTTACACGGTCTTTCGTCTCATATCGTCTCGGATAGGGGGTCCAGTTTATGTCGAGATTCTTGCGGGCTCTATGTGGGCAGTTGCAGATTCAGCTAGACATCTTGTCTGCATATCACCCTCAAACTAACGGGCAGGTAGAGAGGGTTAACCAAGTGTTAGGTACCTACCTACGACATTTTGTATCCGTCCGTCAGGATAATTGGTCCCCTGGGCGGAATTCTCTTATAATTCACTAGACTCAGAATCCGCTGGGGCCTCTCCCTTTTTTGTGGTGTTTGGGCTACATCCCCGCCTGCCCCTCCCTCTGGCTACTTCGTGTCATGTTTCTGCCGTGGATGCCCAAGTGCGTGACATCAAGGCACTCTGGCAAACCACACGACAGGCCCTTCTACGAGCCTCCGCTCGCACCAAAGTCCAGGCCGACGGGTACCGTAGACCTCCGCCCCTATTTAAGCCAGGTGATAGAGTTTGGTTGTCCGCCAAATACATTCGCTTCAAGGTGCCCAGTTATAAAGTTTTTGCCCTAAGTTTTTGGGCCCTTTTGTTGTACTTCGGCAACAAAACCCCGGTGTCCTACAAGCTCCGCTTGCCTCCTACTCTGCGTATCCCGAACGCCTTCCATGTTTCGCTCCTCAAGCCTGTGGTGCTGAATCGCTTCTCCCGGGGTGGCTGTCTCGCCTTCTCCTGTGGCTAATGCTGATAACATCTTTGAGGTCAAGGAGGTGCTGGCGGAGAAGACAGTGAGGGGGAAGCGGTTCTTTCTTATTGACTGTAAGGGGTTCAGGCCGGAGGAGCGTTCGTGGGAACCTGAGGGTAACCTGTCACCTGACCTAAGGGGGGCTACTGAATAATTATCACCATGTGATGTTTCAGTTTTTCTTGTTTAATACATTTGCAAAAATATCTACATTTCTGTTTTTTTTCCTTTCAAGATGGGGTGCAGAGTGTACATTAATGAGCAAGAAAAATGAACTTTTTGGATCTTACCAAATGCCTGCCATGAAAGAAAGAGTGAACAATTTAAAGTGGTCTAAATACTTTCTGTACCCACTGTACACATGTAAACTAAACTACATCTTGTCATGGGGGCTGGCGCGAGCGTCGTCGCCCCCCGCAGCCGCCCCCATGCCCGCAGGGGTCCGGCGCGGGTACCGCGGCTCCCCGCGACCATCCCTCTGCTCCCCGGTCCCTGGCGCCGGCTCACTTACCCGTCCATGCTCCTGTGCACGCTGCTCCTGCCTGTCCCGGCCGCTGCGTGTGTACCCTTTGCTTAGGGTGCGCGCGCGACGGCTGGTCTGGATTTAAAGGGCCAGAGCACCGTTAATTAGTTTATTGACGGCCGCTGGTCCTATATAAGGAATACGCCCCAGCACTCTCTGCCAGTTTGTTGGTGTGCGTACCTTGTCTTGAGAGTGTTGGAAGTCCTGTCTGATTACCTGTGTACCAGTCCGTTCTGCTACGCTTCCTGACCTTGCCTGTTTGCCGCCCGTCCTGACCTCCTGTCTGTCCCCGACTATGCCTCTGGATTACGAATCTGTACCACGCAGTACCCCAGCCGCCATCGCAAGCAAATCATGCCAGGGGTAGCGACCTTGTAGCCTCACGCTGCAGCAAGTCCATCCCGCTTTGCGGCGGGCTCTGGTGAACACCGAGGGCTGCTTAGGTTCTGCTCCCTGGTGTGGCTTAACTATCTTCGTTTGCGGTGGTCCAGCGAATCCGCCGAACCATTACACATCTCATGTCTGTAGTTCCTGTGCCTGCTGCTTCTACAAACCGTATTCTACAGCTACCAACAGCTAGATTTACAAGTTGTACGGCTAAATTTATTTTGAAATATACACCAGTATGCCCTTGATGTGCATTGCATATACCTCCTACTCCACCTCCTTGAGGCCCTCCAAATCTTCATTTATTAAATGCCTCCACCTGCACTACCACCTGGTGTTGCCCATACTGACGCGTTTCACAAAGGAAAATGTATTATCCCATTCTTCAGTAGGTCAAAATACAAAACGTTAGGGTTCAACATAAATTGCACATGTTGCACATACTGTCAGTATGGGCAACACCATGTCCAAGATACCCCACATGTGCAATTTATGTTGTACCCTAACTTTTTGTATTTTGACCTACTGAAGAATGGGATAATACTTTTTCCTTTGTGAAACGCGTCTAGGTCTTTTTCTATAGTTTATTTATTAACTCTTTCACTCCCCTCAAGGAGCTCTAGGGAGAAGTGAGGAGTTTTTTAGGGTTTACTTTTTACGGGGTCACTCTCTTCAGAGCGGGTGCCCCGCTAAGGGCGAGATCTAGGGTATTTAATATTAGTAACAGTACAGGGCTATTTTGTTTTTCAGCATATATGTACTTGTTTACCGGACTCGCCCTTGTGACTTCATCACATTGCTTTTGGGAGGTGGTGAGTAGACCAAAAGTGTTGACCTAAGTGTGCTCTATTGTGTAGGATTGGTATTTTATCGATCATATTAAAAGTTATGTTTTAAAAGGGATTTTTTTTTTGTAGTTTGAGATCTTTATAGTCCCTTGGGATTCACGATAATTGTTGTAGTTAAAAATTGATCTGCAAAAAAGTGAAATATTTAAATTTCACCTCCATTTTGCTTTAATTCCTGTGAAATACGTAATAGGTTAATAAACTTCCTAAATGCGGTTTTTAATACTTTAAGGGGTGTAGTTTCTTAGAATAAGTCCTTTATGGGGGTAACTAACAAACAGACCAATCAAAGTCACATCAGAACTGGACTGGTCCCTAAAAATTTATTTTGCTAATTTTCTTGGAAATGTGAAAATTACTACTAAATTTCTAATCCCCCAATGTCATCAAAGAGACATTTAAAAAATGTTGCCAACCTACAATACTCATATGGTAGATGCTAGTTATAAACTATTTTGAGTGGAATAACTATCTGTCTTACACGCAGAAACTTTTGAAGTTTGAAATTGGTAAATTTTTCAAATTTTTCACGATACTTTGATAATTTTCACAAATAAACAAGGACTTTCTGGACCAAAATTTCTTACTATCTTAAAGCACAATGTGTCACGAGAAAACAATCTCTGAATCACATGTATAGGTAAAAGTGTCAAAAAGTTATTCTCACATAAAGTGACACATGCCATATTTCAAAAATGGGGTTCTGTCAGGAAGGCCAAAACTGTCTCCACCAGAAATAAAACTCTACAAGAGAGGTCTAACAGTGTCTTGTCCCCCTCTCCACATTAAGAAACAGCACGCTCCAATATGCTCACCTGAGTTTTATACCTCATAGTTTGTAAGGCTAAAAAAAGACAAGTCGTCCCCTAGTTCAGCCTGTTGTGCTAAGGTGTTGATCCAGAGGAAGGCAAAAACCCCCAATGAGGTAGAAGCCAATTGTCCTCATTTTAGGGAAAAATTCCTTCCTGACTCCAATCTGGCAATCAGAAAAATCCCTGGATCAATGACCCCTCTCCTGAATCCTAGTCACTATAACTTGTTATATTATTACGCTCCAGAAATGCATCCAAACCCTTTTTGAACTCCTTAGAATAAAAATTAAAAAGTTGAAATGGTTTTGCTTTATGTCTCTGTGTACTCCTACCTCTAGGTACCTGCTAGGATGCTGATAACGACACAATATTAACCCCTTATTGCCACAGCCAGTTTTGACCTTCCTGGGAGAGCCCCATTTTTGAAATCTGACATGTGTCACTTTATGTGAGAACAACTTTTTGACACTTTTACCTATCCATGTGAGATTGTTTTCTCATGAAATATTGTGCCTTAAGTTAGTAAGAAATTTTGGTCCAAACAATTAGAGATGGGCGAATCGATTCTAACGAAGTGGAATTCGTTTAGAATTTCAGGAAAACTTCGGTTCGGAATGAAGTCGAAACTGTGGGTTTAATTCGGAGTGGAACGAATGTGTGCTTTTGATTTGATAAAATGGCTGCGAAACACATGGCGCTACAATGGGGCAAAGCACTCTGGGAGAGGAGAAGAAGCGGCATAGCATGCATGACATGAGCGAGGTGAAGCAAATCAGAGAACGGCGGGATTCGGTGACGTCACCCGCACTATATAAGTACGGGCACGACGCCGGAGCTCACACTCCTCTCACTGTGCTCATCAGGGAAGGTGCGTGCCGCGGCTGATAGCTCTTACTGAAGAATTGAGTTTTTTTATTATAGCGATTTATGTGGGGTGTCTCATAGCTTGTCTCAGAGACTGTTCTCTTAATTGTTCTATTTCTAATTTTTTTGGGGTATTGGATCTGAAAATCAGTGTGCGGTTCACACTGCAGCTGATGTACATTCAATATCCAAGTGGGATCTAAGCCGAGTTCTCTGTTGTATCACTTTAAAAGACAACAGAGTTTTTATCAATACAAATACCACATATCATTTTTGGCCTGATCATTCTATTGCGCAATTTACATCCAGGGGTTAATTAAGCGTTGTTTTGATGCGTGTGTGGACCCCAAAGAACCTGGTCTTTTTCAACGCCAAAAATATATACATTTTTCCTGTAGCCTAACTTCACAAGCAATGGTAATTAAAAACTGTATCTCTTGTTGTGTGCGTAGGAAAGAAAAACATGCAATTGTATACACGCCTACAAGCATCACGTATTTTGTGGGGCCTCATTTTTTGGCGCAATTTTACATCAGGGGTTAATTAAGAGTTGTTTGCTGGTGTGCTGACAAAATAAACCGTCTTTTTTCAACGCCAAAACTATATAAATTTTTCTGTAGCCTAATTCACAAGCAAAGGTTAATTCCAACTGTTTTCTCTTGTTGTTCTGATGTTTGTGGCATAGAAAACACGCATGTAACACGATCTACAAAGCTACTAGTTTGTGCGGGCTCGAATCTTTGGCGCCCAATTTTACATAGGGAGTTAAATTAAGCGTGTTGAGTTTTGCTGGTATTGTACTGACAAAAATAAACGTTCTTTTTCAACGCCAAAATATATAAAAATTTTTCCTGGTAGCTCTAATTCACAAGCAAAGGTTACATTACAACTGTATATCATGTGGTGGCGTAGAAAACACGCAATTGTAACACGATACAAAAGCTACAGTTGTGTGGCTCAATTCATTGTCGCAAATTAAAATCAAGGGGTTAATTAAGCGTTGTTTTGCTGGGTGATGACCAAAATTAAAACCGTCTTTTTCAACGCCAAAAATATAAATTTTTCTGTATTAATTCACAAGCAAAGGTTAATTAAAAAACATGTTTCTCATTTTGTGTGGCGTAGAAAACACGCATTGTAACACGCTACAAAAAGTTACTCGTTTGATGCGGCTCCACTTTCTTTGGCGCATTTTACATCCATGGGTTACTTAAGCGGTATATTGCGGCTGTGCTGACAAAATTAAACCGTCTTTTTCTACGCCAAAATCTATAATTTTTTTCTGTAGCCTAATTTACAAGCCAAAGGTTAATTACAACTTGTATCTCTTGTGTGTTGGCGTAGAAACAAGCAATTTTAACACGCTACAAAGATACTAGTTTGTGGCGTCCAATTTTTGGCGCAATTTACATACGGGGTTAATTAAGCGTTGTTTTGCTGGTGTTGTGCTAGTCAAAAATAAACCGTCTTTCTTTTTACAAACGACAAAAATATATAAATTTTTCATGTAAGCTAATTCAGTGTCCCGAAGTTTAATTAAGCTGTTTGTGCTTTTACATTAGTAAAAACACACAGTGATTTTATAAAGACACATACCAAGTAAATTTTTTTCCTGGCCCTTTGTGGAGCGCAAATTTATATCAAGGAGTTACAAGCTTGTTACTGGTTCATTTGGAAGTTCAAAAAAACAGGGTGTATATTTATCATTTTACAGATATCATCATCAAACAGTGTCCTGTACATTTAGAACAAACAGTATGTCAAACAGAGAGGTTGAAGGGCTCTACACCTGGCGAGTGGGGGGGGGGGGGGGGGGGGGGACCAGTGGGCACAACATTCCTGGACACAGGCCCAGGTCACAGCACAAGACAAGGGGGACGTCGCAGGCAGGGGGTCACTCGGTGTGAGACACAACTGCCGCTGTCATCTAGCGGCCGTTGTGTTGTTCAGCACGCAAGGGTTTTGATATGGTTGGACTAGGTCATTCCTCTTCACTCCCAGATTGACATCTGACAATCCCCAGCCTAGAGTCTGGTGGGACACCTCAGACCAACCATTAGTTGGAATGGCACCGGGAGCGGGCGGTCAGCGGCCCTAACCTGTCCTCAGCCCGCCTCTGTCACATACGGTTCCCTCAGCCAGTGATCTACTATGTGGTCTGGGCTCAGCGCCACTATATAGCGAGGCCTGATCAATTTGAGGAGGCAGTCAGCGCTAATTGGCAGCGAAGAAATGGGGGCCAATATCACCTGCTTCTTGCAGTAGGCGGCAAAGTGATGGATGTGGAGAGTGGCATGGGAGGTCATGTTGTGAAGAGGTCAGCCTCGGCATACCAAGACCGGTGATGATGTCAGACAGTGACGTTGAAACACAAATAGAAGATGATGTGCGACCGCACGTTGCCAAACCGGGTGAAGCAAGGGCTTCATCATGTCAGGAGAAGAGGGCATCAGCTTGCGCGTAAGTAGCAGGCAGCCAGCAAGTGGTTCGTGATGGCCGTGAGTCAGCAAGGGTTAGCAGCGGTGTGAGGTCGGGAGCCAAGCGGCCTCGGGGTAAAAAACCCGCTTCGCAGGTCCAAGAATGTAGCAGGCACAGTGGACTCAGCAAGGCAGCCGAGCGCCAGTAGTCACTCATGTGCGGAGCTGTTGGCGGTTAAAATCCGATACTCGGCGGTTGTGGCGAGTTCTTTGCTAAGGACACGGAGGAGCCGAATATGGGTATATGTAGAATCTATGGGCAGAAAGTGAAGACCTGTGGCAAGGAGCTACTTTGGCCAACCACGGCCCTGACGTCCAAAACACCATGCAGCGTCACCATCCGGTGGCCTGGGAGGAAACGGTGGCTCAGATTGTGGTCACCTGCCGCCGCAGCAACAGCAGCTGCGAGCCCTGTGGCACGCAAATGCCTTAGCAGCCAGTCAAGGCTCCACCCTCTGCAGAAGGGAGCTGTTTCTCTTTTGACCATCATTCTTCAACGATCAGATCTGCTCCTGATCATCGCTACTCATGGCGGCAGCAGTCGTTCAGCGACGGCGATTCAAGAGACAACAGTATGTGTCCAACCATCCTAAGGTGCACAGCTGACCCGTGTCCTGTCCAGTTGTTTGGTACTGCTGTCCTCCTTTCCAAATGGTGGACTCTGCACCGTTCAGAGAATACTAATGGCTTGTTCCGAGCTGAGATGGAGAGTTCCAAGCCGTAATTTTTTTCCAAAAAGGCAGTACCCAGCTACTTCATAAATATGTAGAAACCAGAAGGCTGGGTCAGTCCCTTGAGCTTATCGGTATAGTGCCTAGAGTGCTCTAGGCAGCACGGACGTCTGGAGCTTGTAACTACGGTCAGGGCCAGTAATGTACCTTTTCGGCACATTGGGTGATGTGCTTCCAGGCCACGGCACTCCAACAACCTTGGACAGGAGAACCGGCCGCTTTCTCCTTCCACGTTGTCAAACTGCTGCACATGCGCCAATGTCCGTCTCCTCCTCCTTCCCATTTTTTTTTTTTTTTTCCACCACCAACACCATCTCAGCTCCAAAGTACTGCTCCATCAATACCAATGTGTAGCGGCACGCGGTTGTCAGCAGTTCTACACCTTGCTGCCTCGGGCGATATGAAGTCTCACAGGGGAGGAACTGCTCCTCGTCATGCAGCAAGAAATCTCTGTGTGGCTTTCTCCGCGGCCAACTGCAAATCGGGAACCATGGTGACAGACAATGGGAGGAACATGGTGTCCGCGCCTGCCTCCGTGGAGGGATGGTCCATGCGCCCTGCTATGGAGCACGTGTTCAATCGGTTGTGAAAAGATTCCTGAAGTCTTCCCACCGATCCTCAGAAATTCTGAAATTGGCCAGGAAAACTGTGCATGGCAACTTTATCCATTTGTACAAAGCAAGGAACCCCTCCGTCGAGTTTTGCAGCTGGCAGAATTGGCCTCCCCCAACACACTATGATATGCGATGTTTCCACCTGCTGGAATTCCCAGCCTGCACATGTTGGACCGACTGTATGAACAGAGAAAGGCCATAACCGGATTTTTTGAATGATCCAGGAGACAGAAGTACTCCCCTGTGTAACTTGATGTCAGACAGTGTCAGTCATGCGTGGACACTGCCATTTGCTGGAGGTCTTTCGAGGAGGCGAAAGTTATATGCAGTCGCTCCAGAGATACGGGGATGAATACGTCATTCCACTGATTATGTCCTGGAACAGATGATGCTGAAAAATCTGTCTGAGAGGGGACTGGAGAACGTGGCTGGGACTACATCACGTGGCTACATGAGTCCGGTGGGGACTGAAATGGAGGAGGAGGAGGAGACATTGGAGCAGAAGATTTGTCCTGGTGAAATTAAGTGGATTTCCTCCAGGTGAACAAGGAGGAGGAGCAGAGCAGCTGGAGGAGGGCTGGATGGTCGATAGGAAAGGATGAGGCAGATTGACCCCCAAGCCCCGTGGCAGTATTACAGTGGAAATGGAGGCAGGGAGCCCCCCGGAGTCACTTGTGCAGATGGCCCGGCTGCACATGCTTATTTGCCTGCGCTAGTGACAGTTAACCAACATAGTATGCATCGGCAGGAGGGATGACTTTCTGGCTCTCCACCCTATTGGACCCCTCGCTTAACTGGATCCAAACTGGCGACGCCTTTTTCCCAGCTATTGAGAGGGGAAGACAAATAAAATGACTTTAGGGAAATCCTCCGTAATCAGTTCGGGCTTTGCCTATGTGCGGCATCGTCCTCCTCTGACAGGTCTGACCGGGGGGTTCCTCAGCGCACACGTTACTACTTCGCGGCTGCTGGGGGCAAAGGTGGGGGGGTAGGAAGCAGTACCAGCTCCATCAGTAGTAACTATGTCTGGAGTCATGATGTGGCTGCTTCCTTCACCCGCCTAGTGAGGAGGGCAGTAGCCAGCAGCAGGACTGGAGCAGGACCTGAACAAAAACAGGTGGTATGGCCTACTTGGACAGCACTCTGCCACCTCAGTTAGAAGATCCGCTGGGACTACTGGGCACCAATAAACTTGGATGTGTGGCCACAACCTTGCCGAGTTTGCAGTGGAGAAGCTGTCCTGCCGGCCTAGTAGTGTGGCATCAGATCGGGTGGTTCAGTGCGGCGGGGGCCATCGTTACCCCAAGGGAACCCGCTTGTCCACGGGAAATGTGGAACGACAGAACTTTGTCAAGGATGAGATCAGTGCGTGGATCGGCCAGGATTACAACAACCCAATGCCTTTAGGCGTCAGTTGGGTTCAAACTACATGCCTCAGCCACTATTCTGATGCCGACCACCCGCACTGATGCCACACATCTGCTGCAGAGTTCTCTCCCATCTGCATACCCAACATCTTTACCAGGGACTGCGGTATTGCCACCACCTCAACACTCTGTCATTGTGCCACTCTATGACCTATGCTGCTGCTGCTGTTGCTGTTGCCGTGAACATCCACACTGTGTCATTGTGCCCTGTCTGAACCTACAGGTGCTGCTGCTGTTGCGTTGCTGTGACATCCACACTGTGTCATTGTTGCCACTGTCTGACCTCATGCTGCTGCAGCCGTGACCTTCCGCTCTCAGTCATTGTGCCACTCTGTGGCTTCCTCCTGTTTTGCACACCTACAGAAATGTCTTTGTGCCACTCTATGACCTCATGCTGCTGCTGTGACTCTGGCCGATGCACCTCCCACACTGTGTCATCTGAGCCCACTGCCGACTTCATGCTGCTGCCGCCGTGACCTCCTGCATCTCAGTATTGTACCATTCTGTGGCTTTTCCTCATGTTTTGCCTCCCTCGAATGTTCATTGTGCCATCCTGCCCTGATCTCATGCTGCTGCTGTCGTGACCTCCACACTGTGTGATTGTGCCACTCTGTGGTCCTTATACTTATTTAGGGGGTTTTGCCGCCGCCAAGGAATGTTATTGTGCCACAGCTTGATCTCATACTGCTGCCGCTGCGTGGCTCACACTGTGTGATTGTGCCACTCTGTGGCCTAATACTGTATTTGCCAACCCTCCAGAATGTCATTGTGCCACTGCCCTGAATGATCTATACTGCTGCCGCCGTGACCTCAACACTGTGGTGATTGTGCCTCTCTGTGCTAATTACGGTTTATGCCACCTCCAGAATGTCATTGTGCCACTCCCTGATCTCATACTGCTGCCGCCGCCGTGACCTCCACACTGTGTGATTGTGCCACTCTGTGGCCTAATACTGGCTTTGCCGCCTCCCGAATGTCATTTTGCACTGCCTGATCTCATATGCTGCCGACAGGTGACCTTCCACACTGTGTGATTGTGCACCCTCTGTCGGCCTAATACTGTTTCAGCGCAAGAAGGTCATTGTTGCCACTGCCTGACTCATATGCAGCCGCAGTGACTCCCACACTGTGTGATTGTGCCACTCTGTGGGCACCTAATACTGTTTTTGCCGCCCTCCAGAATGTATTGTGCCACTGCCCGCATCTTACTGCTGCGCGTGACCTCCGCTCTCAGTCATGTTTTTTATGCACTCTGTGGCTTCCTCGATGTTTTGCCACCTCCAGTTTGTCTTGTGCCACTCGCCTGAACTCATGCTGCTCTCATTGTGGCTGCCGCCGTCACCCTCCACAATCTCACTAATGTTTGCACATGGAGCTCTCCGCTTGTTTTTTTCCAGATTTCGTTGGCCTTGACACTTTATCAGGCTTACATTCCGCTTGAGTTTTTTGGTAGTTTTTGCCCTCTTAATGTGCGACCAGGGAATTTTATAGTGAAGACGATTCTAAGAGCAGGCAGGCAGTCAACTAGGTTGTCATACTAAAAAACTACATTGTATGAAGACAACCCAAGTCTCCATCTGCATATTTATGCCACTGGAACCACACGTTTACAGCACCCTGCAGGGCTCTGTGTTGCAGACTGGACTAGCTTGCTTTTTAGCGATTCGTGCCGAAGTAATTCGAACAAAACGAATTTTGTCGGAAAATTCGGCGAAGTGACGAATCGAATTTTGATTAAATTCAAGCCATCTCTACAAACAATCCTTGTTTATTTGTGAAAAATATCAAAATATCGTGTAAAATGTGAACAATTTGCCATTTTCAAACTTCCAAAATATCTGCATGTAAGACAGATCGTTATTCCACTCAAAACAGTTTACAACTAGCATCTACCAAATGTCCACTGTAGGTTGGCATCATTTCTCATTTTTTACGACATTAGGGGGCTTAGAAATTCAGTAGTCATTTTTCAAATTTTAAGAAAATTTGCAATAGACATTTTAGGGACTAGTCCATTTCTGACGTAGTTTTGAGGGGCCTTTATGTTAGATACCCCTATAATTGACTTCATTAAGATAACTAAACCCCTAAAGTATTTACAACAGTATTTAGGAAGTTTGTTTAACCCTTTAGGATATGTCGCAGCAATTAAAGCAAAAGTGGAGGGGAAATTTAAAAATTATCACTTTTTGCAGAATTTCAGTTTTTATTCCACAGGAAACACAGTAGCGTGTAACAAGGGAAATGCACAACTTAATATGACTTCATGATGTTCTGCCATTTACAGAGATTTTCATATGTGGCCCTAGTGGCAATATTTGGCTCAACCACAAGCCTCAGAGTAGGAGGAGCACCTACCAGACTTTGGGGTCTCATTTTTAATACGATTTTATTTAGGAGCCATTTCAGGTTTCAGGTTTACGGACTCCCTAAGGTGCTAAAACTTAATAAACACTCCTAAAAAAAAAACATATTGGAAACTATACCCCTTAAAGAATATATCCAGGGGTGCAGTGAGTATATGGACCCCACAGATGTTTCACAATTTTTTTTTTAGCGTTAGGCCATGAAAATGAAAAAAAAATATTTTTCCAACAATTCGCAAAATATTAGTGAAATGTTTAATTTTTAAACAAGGAATCTGGAAAAAAAAACACCCAAATTTTGTTACACAATTTTTTGGTTTAAACTGGTTTGGATGCATGGCAGGGTGTACAAGGGAGGGAGCGCTTTTTGGCTTTGGAAACCATTTTTTGGAGGGGCCATGTCATTTGAAAACCCCCCCAAATAGCAAACGGGTAAACTTTCAGTAATCACAGCATTTTGAATTAAAATCCCCATATTCATCTAAGGGTGTATTTCTTTTTTGGCACCAGGGTTCCATGGTTTTTAGCATTGGGCCCATAAAAAATGAAGGGGGGAGGGAAAGCAGTTCGCCACTGTTTTTTTGGGCCTCAAATTTTCAGGGATCGGACAATTCATGATATCATTTTTATAAGTTTTTTTTGTTTTAAATTTTCTTTTTCACAAAGAATGAAAAAAATGAAGTCGCAAGCTGAGGCCCAAAAAATTTTTTTTTTTCGATTTTTCATATTTACAACCCAAAAAAATTTGGGGCACTTAAAATTTTTTATTTTAAAAGAAACCCCCCAAGAAAATAAAAAAACAGAAATAAAAACCAACAAATTTTTTTAATGGGTAAAGACATTCAGAAACGTCGGTTTTTAATGAAAAACAAAATAGGTGTTAAGGGCCCCAATTCCAACAACCTCACTCCCGTGTTTAATGGTACATTTTGTGTTGCTAATTGTGTAAGACAAGCGAATTGATATTTTAAACACCCTAGAAAACCTAATGCACGTATTTAGCACAGCTGAAAACAGTTTTGCTTAATTAGAGAAGCTATAAAATTGGACGATCCTTTGAGCTAGTTGAGATTCTGGAGCATTACATTGTGTTGGAGTCGATTAAACTCGCACAAAATTGGCCAGAAAAAAGAGTAACTTTTCATAAGAAAACTCTACAGTCTATCTTGGTATGAGAGATTGAAAGCTATGTCATGCGAGAAATTGCAAGGAAACATGAAGATTTCCTAAAATGTGTGTATCTCCTTATCAGAGATGAGAAACAAACAGGCTCTAACAATGAGTAGAAAGAGAAGTGGGAGGCACCACTTGCACAACTGAAGCAACAACGGACAACGTTACATTAGAGTCTCTAGATTGAGGAAATCGATGCTCGCAGGTCCTCAACTAGCAGCTTCAGTAAATTAGTACTCGACAAAACGCCAATGTCAACGTCATACAGTGAAGAGTCGAATCAGGATGCTGGCCTTCAAGGGCAGAGTGGCAAAGAAAAGCATATTCTGAGAATGGTAATAAAAGGAAAAGAATAATATGGGCTAAAGAAACAAAGACATTGGACAGAGGTTGGATTGGAACAAAGTGTTATCTACAGTGAAAAATCGACGTTTGAGGTGTTTGAATCTCACACAGAACACAAGAACCATTTTTTTTGTTTTGTGGAGGGGGGAATTTGGCCAGAACACTGAAAATAGATGCTGGAATAGTGCCTGACGCATCTGTCAAAGCATAGTGGAGGTTATGTGATGGTTCTTGGGTTACTTTGGTGCTTGGAAAAGTGGAGATTTGAACAAGGTTAAAAAGGGTTTTGAATAAGGAAGGCAATCACTCCATTTTGCAACGCAAGCGCCTTCCCTGTGGACTCAATGCTTAGTTGGAGCAAATTTTCATCCTGCAAACAGGACAATGACCAAAAGCACAACAGTCCAATTATGCAATGAACTATTTAGGGGAAGATAGCAGGCAGTGGTTTTCTATCTGTAAGGAGTGGCCAGCGCAGTCAATACAGATCTCAACCCCATTGAGCTGTTGTGGTAGCAGCTTGACCCTATGGTGCACAAAAAGTGCCCATGAAGCCAATCCAATTTGTGGCAGGGTCTTCTGGAAGCATGGGTTGAAAGTTCTCCAGATGTACCTTCAGCAAATTAACAGCGTAGTATGCCATAAAGAGTCTGCAATCGCTGGAATTGCTGACAAAGGAAGCATTCTTGGACAGAAAGCAATAGTTGTGAAGTAATGAGAAAATTATTATTTGAAATAAAAAATCATTATTTTAACCTTGTCAATCGTCGGACAAATAGTTTCTATTAATTTTGCAGCTTATTTGATAAATAAAAGTATGTTTTCAGGGAAAACACAAAATTGTCTGGGTGACCCCAACATTTTTAACAGTAGTGTATATGGCACTGATTATGGGCTTGTTTTTTGCGGATGATTTGACGTTTTTATTGGCACCATTATGGGGGGCTAGACGCTTTGCCCCTTTTTATTAACGTTTCTGTGAGGCATATTCCACAAAATACAGCAATCCTGGTAGTGTTTTTTTTATTTTTAACAGCGGTCACCATGTGGTATAAATGACATGCTAGCTTTACCCAGCAGGCTGATACAATTACAGCGATACCAATTTGCATTTTTTTTTATTCAAAAAGGAAAACAGGTTTTTGCATAGCCATTGTCTGAGAGCCATAGCTTTTATTTTTCTGTGTACAGAGATGTGTAGGGGCTTGTTTTTTGCAGGAAGAGTTGACATTTTTATTGGTATCATTTTTTGATTTGTTTTAAATTCATGTTTTGTAAGACAGGGTGAGAAAAATACTGCAATCCTAGTAGTGTTTTTTAATTAAATTTTTAGCAGCACCTACCATGCAGTATACCTAAAAAGATAGCTTTACGCCATGGGTCTAGATGAGTACAGGGATCCCCAATTTATATAGTATTATTGCTAGCAGTTTGGAATGCATGTGACTTTTTTGATCACTTTTATTCCAATTTTTAAGTGACGTAAAATGACAAAAAAAAAAAACGCAATTTTGGCATTTGGAATTTTTTTCTTCTACGGTGTTCAGGGTACAGGATAAATGATGTTAGATTTTTATAGATCGGACTTTTTTGGATGCGGCAATACCAAATATGTGTAACTTTTTTTATTATTTTATTGTTTTTATTTGTAAAATGGGGAAAGAGGGGTGATTTGAACTTTAAATTTTTTTTTATACTGTACTTTAAAACTTTCTTTATTTTTTTTTTTAATTTAACTAGGGGGCGCAATCGTTAATACAGTCTAATGTATTGTGTAGACAATGCATTAGACTGTACAAAGATGGTGGTTGCCCCACTTCCTGCCTGTGGCCGGAAGTGGGGTAAAAGAGGACATGGCAGCGGTTAAACAGCACGGGCGGGCGACACTGCCCGCTGTAACGGATGGGTGTTAGCTGCGATCAGCCGCTAACACCCACCATCTGTGCGTGGGGGGATCGCGGAACTATCCCCTTGCAAAGCTCCTTAGGGACCCTGGGACGTAGTCATACATCCAGGGTCCTTAAGGGGTTAATGTCAATGCTTCAAAAAACTTTTTTGTGTGATTTCCATTTGTGTGTGCCATCAGGACAATCATGTTGGAGACTTCAACAGTAGTCTGACATCATGCATATATCCCATCTGCCTTGATATCTCTCCTCCATCACCTTCATATCCTGGTGGAACACTTAGTCTTGTTCCTCGCTGAAGTCTACAAGGTTATCTGGGAATCTGATTAAATGGCTATGGAGATGCATCTTTATGCTCATATTAGCTCCCAAATTTCTGAAGTTTGTGAGCATATCTTGCACCAGTTCCTTATAATTGCCTGCTCTGTGATTACCCAAGTAATTCTTCAAAGTTCACAGTTCAATTCAGACTTCCATTACCACATGGGCCAGATGAACATAACACTTGCTGTCAGCATATTCTAGTCAGAACAATTACTAAGTGTAAAAATTGTGTAACATAGTTCTCTCTTAACGGGATGTTTAAAAAAAGAACATAAATACATTACTAAGTGTAAAAAAAAAGTGTAAAAATAGTTATCCCTTAATAGAATTTTTAAAAAAAGCAAAAACATAAAGAAGTGCGGTAAAAAAATAATAATAAGGTAAAAATGAATATTGAATAAAGAAATAATTATTGTGCATTATTGTGAATGGTGTATAAAAATTTCAAAAAACAAATGCACAAAACACTTTTCTTATATTTACTCCACAAGAAAATTATGGGGCGTGACAAATATAGTTTTGCAGAATGCTGTGTTGTCTAGAAACGCATGACTTGACAGAGGGACCGTCACTATATAAAGGAGATGCACAGCTGTGTTCGGGAGACAGAGCCAAAAGAACACTAACGCGAGGTCTCCGCTCCGGCTGTTTCTACTTTCACCACCTATGGGAAGCAACACTGTAAATTTATGTTAAGGTGAGTAGGCAATTCTGTGTCTCTTAGTACAGGTGGATGCTGTCGTCTGCCTCAGTGCTCCTTCTCATCACTGTATGCTCTTCCTGCAGAGATTACAAGACGAAGAATAGTAGCAACGACGCACATTGACTCTGCCTTGTGTATGTATTTCTAAATAATAATGTCACTCTATGGATGGGCACTGTCTTTATGTTTGTTTTTTTCTCATCCTTCATTAAGCACTTTTTCTTTGCTTTTTTAAGTTTCTTTGTAAATGTTCAATAAAATCAGATTGCACATAAATAACAATGTGAAACGTTGGGGCACATTTACTTATCCCATCTAATATTTAGACAGTCAAAAATGTGCCAGTTTTATTACAGTGGCTGATAAATCTGATGCATGTTTGGATACTGTTGTCTAACTGTATGCCATCTCATAGTTGTCTTAGTTTGTGCCAATAATGCTGGCCACATTTTGGCAGAGGATGTCGCTCACGCTCCCCTTTATCAGATATGGCACAAAAGGGTCTAAAAATTATCCAAACATAATAAATGTGGTGTGAGCACATTCTGGCACCGTGCTTTACAGCAGTGTAGTACCAGTGTAATATTTCCATTAGGCCTTTAATGTCATTTACAGATATTGGTGTCCATATTTTCAGTCACATTTGTATTCTTCATTTCAGCTTGTTGCATACTTGGAAACAACAGAATTTGTAGCTCTTAGTGAACCCTAAAAGAACAGCAAAATGCCCAGGTACATCCAGGAGTCTGACTTTCTCATGGTGGAGGAAGGCTTTGTGGCCAGAGACTTGATGGAGGAAATCATTAATGAGGTTTCACAGACTGTAAGTAATATCATCAAGATTATTTAAAGGGGAATTATCATAGTAATATAAACACACGGCTATCCCTCCCCTAGCAAGTCATATCCACAAACATGACATCTTGAGGACTAAGTCTGACAGTTAATATATGGCCATATTATAGTAGTACTGCTGGCAATCTAATTGGGTATGATCATTGACAGGGAATTGTCTTCTTATTATTCTATAAAGGGTCAGTACATTAAAGGTGTTGTCCATTTCCTATAAAAATATTTCATCCATTTCAGTGCTAGGTCTCTATGGTTTTCTGTTGTTCTTCTTCCAAAACGGAGACATCACTGCTACAAACAGCAATCAAATGGCTCTGCTGACATCACCATTTGGAGCTGTTCCCTTTCAACCGGTGCAGCAGTGATGTCCCCATTTGGAAGAAGAACAACAGAAGAGCATAGAGACTCAGCCTTAAAAATGGAAGAAAGGAGGAAGGTGATTATAGTGTTTTTTTTATTATAAGGATAAGTTCACTCGGCTGATTTTGACACTGTTTTCAGAGTGTTTCCATACCCAAAACATCGTCAAAAAAGCATTTTCAGCGCTGGAATGTCTCCATAGGAATCAATGGAGAGCATCAAAACCTCATTGCGGTTCTAGACACGTTTTTTGGTGCTGCTTTTGCCCTGTCTATTTGTATGGGTGTCTCAGAAAGAAAACGGTGTTGGAAAACTATGTCGAAAATCTGATTAAAACCTCAGCGTCCAAATCAGCCAGGTGTACATACCTTAATGGGACACCAAGAACTTTCTATTTAATTTTTATTGGAACTGCACAACCCCTTTAAAGCTAGGTTCACACTATGAACCAATCCTATATCAGGCGTATAAATCTGAATACCTTCTTGAAGGTAGCCGCTGCACAGCCATAGGCTACAATAGACCAGATGTTGACTTTTTACTATATTTGGTCTGTTTTTTTCTATAGTTCATGCGGCAGAATAGCATAGTATACCACAATGTTCTGTTCCACAAAGCCTTTATGGCTGTAGTTAGACTAAACATTACTTGTTGAATATGTTTGCTCTGTTTTAACCTGTGGCTGCACAGCAGCTATGGCGCGTATACATCTGAAAAACAGATATTCACATAAACACAGCTGAGGTAAGGCTTGTCTCCAGTGTCAATGCTGTCTTAGTAAGATGTGTCATGAGGATTACATACCTTATTTTTTCTGCAATATTTGCTGACTTTATTATCCTGTTTTGTTGATGTTTCAGGATGAAAGAGATGCTTTCTTTGTTGCGGATTTGGGGGATGTTGTGAGGAAGCATCTGCGTTTTCTCAAAGCTCTGCCACGTGTGAAGCCTTTCTATGCCGTGAAGTGTAATAGCAGCAAAGGTGTGGTCCAGATCCTGGCAGAACTCGGGGCAGGCTTTGACTGTGCAAGCAAGGTACTATCTCTGTAATGTGGAAAGATTCTGGAATTTTAGATTGGTTTGTGTAACACAATTCTGCTTTTTTTCTGCAGGCAGAAATTGAATTGGTCCAAAGCATAGGTGTAACACCAGAAAACATAATTTATGCCAATCCTTGTAAGCAGAAATCCCAGATTAAGTTTGCTGCCAAGAATGGAGTTCAGATGATGACTTTTGACAATGAAGTGGAGCTCTCCAAAGTGTCACAAAGCCACCCAAATGCTAAGTATGTACCTGTTACTGTGAAGCCACAGTTTATTGATTGGCTACATCCTTTTTGCTATAAAGCTGTCTAGAGCTGCCAACACCTAACTGATGTCTTTTGTTCAAAGGATGGTTCTCCGCATAGCTACAGATGACTCCATGTCTTCTGGCAGACTTAGCTTGAAATTCGGGGCCTCCTTAAAATCATGCAGGCCCCTTCTTGAGATAGCTAAGAACCTAAATGTAGATGTAATTGGTGTTAGGTAAGTTACACTATATTTCCAAAAGTATATTTTTTGCATTTAAAGTGTCCCCCCAACATTGCTCTCCCATACAATCTTCAGATAGAGATGCAGCTCCACGCTGAATGGTTGGGTTGAGGGGTAACTACAAAACCCAGCAAGTTTAATGCACAAGTCCTAATAATTGAAATGGCATTTAAGAGTAAAAGTTGTTGGACATCACACAATTGTTTTGACAACTTGACTACCCAGTGTGGTCTCTCAATCCCCAGTCTGAAAAATGGTTGAGTAGTGTTAGAGTTGCACTTTAATATGTTCGTGCAATTACTAGCAACTAGGCTGTGATTATTTTTTCAGTTTGGTTTTTACATCTTCGGTCTGCCCCAATCACTAATTATGGTAAGCAGAACAAATCCTCTTTAGTGGACACAATAAGAAGCGAGTGATATTGCCTGTACCTAAAGTCTGCATTTTTCATTTCAGTTTCCATGTGGGGAGTGGCTGTAGTGATCCCAGGGCGTATGTACAATCCATTTCCGATGCCAGGCTGGTTTTGAAATGGCCCAATTTTGGGTTTAAACAAGATGTGGCTGTTGGATATTGGAGGCGGCTTTCCTGGGACAGATGAATCAAGAGTTCGCTTTGAAGAGGTAATATGATACGTGCTTGAGAAGTAGATTTCTTGTATTCATATATGTAGTATGTGCACCACTTGTAGAGAACAAACTGAACTTGTCTTTCTCAAACAGATTTCAGCTGTGATAAACCCAGCATTAGACCTATATTTCCCTGAAGGCTCGGCTGTGGAGATCATTGCTGAACCTGGAAGATACTATGTAGCATCCGCTTTCTCTTTGGCTGTAAACATCATTGCTAAGAAAGAAGTGCACTCAGATAACTCTGGATCAGATGGTATGTCCCATGTTCAAATTTTGCCTTAAAGGGTGCTTATCACTTTTACTAACTTCTTACATTTGGTAGAACCATAAAAGGTTAATGAGAGTTTCTACGTTCTTTAAATCTTTACACCAGCTGGGTATAGCTGATCAGAAACAAATGGTGAACAGCTGAGGCCCTCTGCCTCTGTGTGGGGGCCAGCATGACCAAACTGATTAAAACGGGTAATGCCTTGACACATGGCAATAGTTGGTGAAAATGATAAGTATTTAGAATAAGGGTGCTTTCACACGGTGTGGTTTTGGTGCGTTTTTGATGCGTTCTTGTGCAACAATGTATAGCATTAATTGTTGTGCCTTCCTGCACAAAAAACGCGTCCAAAAAACGCATCAAAAACGCACCAAAAACCGCACTGTGTGAAAGCACCCTAAGGCTATGTCTCCACTGCACAGAAAAAAGTCAGAAACAACTGAAAATAGCTCCCATAGACTTCTAGTGTAAAAACCTCCTGCTGTCTACACTGAGCTTCTTTTTTCTGCTTGTTTTTTTACTGGTTGTTTTTTACAACATGTTCTAAAAAACACCAGAGCCGGGCAGAAAATTTACTACAGGAGTCTATGGAAAGCGTGGGACTTTTTTGGTGCATTTTTTGCCGTGATCTTTCAATGAAAACCCACTCAAGAGATTAAATTCCCACCTATAGTGAGTGTTAACAAAATTTATACAAAATGTGTCCTCCTGCTGTCCTCGTTCGTACCGTTCGTAATAAATTGATCTTGCTTTTGTCAATAATGCTTTTTGCGCAATTCAAGATTTTTGCACTAATAAAGTTATCTCGCTTGTGACACTAAAAATAAGTTTTTTTACGAATAGTGACACTAAAATACGGTTTTAATGGATTTTGACGCTAATAAAGTTATCTTGCTTTTGTCGCTAAAATACGGATTTTGGCGCTAGAATACGTTTTGCACGGATTTAGTCGCTAAAAATGTTATGTCGCTTTTGTCACTAAAAATAAGTTTTTTATGTTTTTTTGCGCTAAAATACTTTTTATGGATTTTGACAATAAAAGATCTTTTTTACGGATTTTGGCTCTATTAAAGTTATCTCGCTTTTGTCACAAAAATTACTTTTTTTAGCGATTTTGGCACTAACATACTTTTTTCATTGATTTTGGCGCTAAAATAAGTCTTTTACAGATATCGATGCTAATAAATTTATCTTGCTTTTGTTCTCAAAAATACGCTTTTTTTTTTTACAGATTTTGCCGCTAATAGTTATCTCGCTTTTGTCGCTAAAAATCTGTTTTGTTTTTTTTTAATAGAATTTGGAAATAAATTTATTAGCGCCAAAAGCCATAAAAAGACGGGTTTTAAGCAGCAAAAGTGAGATTATATTAGTAGCGCCAAAATCCTTAAAAACATGGATTTTAGCGACAAAATACGTAAAAAAAAGTATTTTACTGACAAAAAACTTATTTTTAGCAACAAAAGTGAGCTAACTTTAATGGCGGCAAAATCCGTAAAAAAAAATGTTTTAGCGCCAAAATCCGTGAAAAACGTATTTTTAGCAGCAAAAGCGAGATAACTTTATTAGCAGCAAAATCCATTAAAAAAGTATTTTAGCGCCAAAATCCGTAAAGGAACATATTTTAGCCCCAAAATCCGTAAAAAAATATATTTTTAACAACTAAAGGGAGATAACTTTATTAGTGGAAAAATTTGTAAAAAAAGTATTGCAGCGCCAAAATCCGTAAAAAACATATTTTTAGCGACAAAAGCAAGATAACTTTATTAGCGGCAAAATCCGTAAACAAAGGATTTTAGTGACAAAAGCGAGATAACTTTATTAGCGACAAAATTCATAAAAAATATTGTTTTTTAGCGCCCAAATCTGTATAAACTGTATTTTTAGTGACAAAAGTGAGATAACTTTATTAGCCCGAAAATCTACAAAAAACGTATTTTTAGCGACAAAAGCGAAATAACTTTATTAGCGCCAAAATCCGTAAAAAAGCGTCAAAATCCGTAAAAAAAGTATTTTAGTGACAAAATCCGTAAAAAAAATGTACTGAAGCGTCAAAATCCATAAGAAAACGGATTTTCAGCGGCAAAATCCTTAAAAACAAGGATTTTAGCAGAAAAATCCATTAAAAAAATGTGACAAAAGCGAGATAACTTTATTAACGGCAAAATTTGTAAAAAAAACCTATTGTAGCGTCAAAATCCATAAAAAACTTATTTTAGCACCGCAATCCGCAAAACACTTTTTTAGTAACAAATGGGAGATAACTTTAATAGCGCCAAAATCCGTAAAAAACTTATTTTTAGCGTCAAAAGCGAGATAACTTTATTAGTGGCAAAATTTGTTACAGTATTGTAGCGCCAAAATCCGTAAAAATGTATTGTAGCACCAAAATATGTGAGAAACGAACTTTTAGCGACAAAAGCGAGATAATTTAAATAGCACCAAAATCAGTTAAAAAACATATTTTTGCACCAAAATCCATATAAAAAACTTTAGAGCCGAAATCCGTAAAAAAAAGTATTTTTAGCGACAAAAGTAAAATAATTTTAGTAGCGCCAAATTCCGTAAAACGACTACAAGATTACATATAAGTGCAATAATGTGCTTTAAATCCCCTTATGTAGGGTGGAGTTACATCCAATGGCTTGATTTATGTATATATTAAAAAAACAGATTTAAAAACAAGCAAAAAATGCGCGTAAAAAATTTGCAAATCGCGGCAAAAAACGTCGGTTTTTTCAGCTGCTTTTAACAGGCAGTGGACAGAAAACTCCGTTTTATGAACAGTTTTGGTATTTGGTTTTCAGGTAGTTTTTTGTCCACTGCAGTGTAGACATAGCCTACGACGTTTTCAGCACTTGATAAAACAAAAAACTTTGCTGCATTCCTCCTGTTTTGTCAGTGAGACTGTTTAATATATAATAAAGGAGGCAGTGAAACACAGGCATTGTTCTCTAAATATGTTAACTTGCTTGCACTGTTCGACCTCTTCTATACTTCTGTATAAAATCTGTTTTTGTTCCTTATATTATAAGTTGTCTGCTTTCAATCCATATTAACCCCATATCGATGCCCTAACAAAAACTGTATGTAAAGCAGTTTAGTAAGGAACTACGGAGTGGGCTCACCTGCTGAGCCTGCTTCATATGTGGCAGGTATTTGTTGTTGGTTATAACCGGGACCTGCTGAACAAGAAACCAAGATTACAGATATTATCAATCCCGAACCTTTATAACTTCTTAAATGCCATGGCAAATGCATCTTTGGCATTTAGTACATTAAGGAATGGTGCAGCACATCGCATCAATCTCAGATCGCCCCACCTACCCCAGTGGGTGGACATAAAACAGAATGGAGAATCATGTGCAAGTGTGAACAGCACTAAGAGCCGTAACTTTCAGGGCCCCATTCCCAAAATAGGTAACGGGTCCCAGATGTGATATAACATCAAGTCTATGATGGGAACACCCAGGCCCGGACTGCCCATAGGGCAAACCGGACATTTGCCCGTCAGGCCGCTGGGGTCTGGGCGGCAGCACCGGCTCGGAGTGCCCGCCGAAGGGGCCGGTGTTTCCCCCCGGCGGGCCGCGAGTGCCGGTGCATGGCGCACGTACAGGGGCCGCAATGGTCGCATATGCGACTGGACCCCTGTTCCAGGGGTCAACAGGACCCCTCGCCACACGGCTGCATGGCCGGGTCACAGACCCGGCCATGCAGCCATCACGGCCGCCGCCTGCACCGCGCGGTGCAAGCAGCAGCCGAGGCAGAACAACCGGGATCTTCTCATCCCGGCTGTTCAGCTCGCAGGAGGCCGCACAGCAGGGGCGTGATGTGATGACGTCATTGCTCCCCTGCTCCGCGCCTCCACACTCTGCTGCCAGCGGCCGCTCCAGACGAGGACAGAAGAGGAAGCAAAGACATCAGGTAAGTATTATTTTTTTATTTTTTAACTACTTACTAGCCCTGCCTGCCTATAAGTGGCCCTGTCTGCCTAGCTATATACTAGCCCTGCCTGCCTAGCTATATACTAGCCCGGGGGGAAACACCGGCCCCTTCGGCGGGCGCTCCGAGCCGGTGCTGCCGCCCAGACCCCAGCGGCCTGACGGGCAAATGCCTGGTTTGCCCTATGGGCAGTCCGGGCCTGGGTGTTCCCATCATAGACTTGATGTTATATCACATCTGGGACCCGTTACCTATTTTGGGAATGGGGCCCTGAAAGTTACGGCTCTTAGTGCTGTTCACACTTGCACATGACTCTCCATTCTGTTTTATGTCCACCCACTGGGGTAGGTGGGGCGATCTGAGATTGGTGCGATGTGCTGCACCATTCCTTAATGCACTAAATGCCTAGCTATATACTAGCCCTGCCTGCCTTTAAGTGGCCCTGCCTGCCTAGCTATATAATAGCCCTGCCTGCCAATATACTGGTCCTGCCAGTCTAGCTATATACTAGCCCTGCCTGCCTATAAGTGGCCCTGCCTGCCTAGCTATATAGTAGCCCTGCCTGCCAATATACTGGTCCTGCCTGCCTAACTATATACTAGCCCTGCCTGCCTATATACTGGTCTTGCCTGCCTAGCTATATACTAGCCCTGCCAGCCTATATACTGGTCCTGCCTGCCTAGCTATATACTAGCCCTGCCTGCCAATATACTGATCCTGCCTGCCTAGCTATATACTAGCCCCGCCTGCCAATATACTGGTCCTGCCTGCCTAGTTATATACTAGCCCTGCCTGCCTATATACTGTCCTGCCTGGCTTTATACTAGCCCTGCCTGCCTATATACTGTCCTGCCTGGCTATATACTAGCTCTGCCTGGCTATATACTGGCCCTGCCTGCCTAGCTATATACTAGCCCTGCCTGCCAATATACTGGTCCTGCCTGCCTAGCTTTATACTGGCCCTGCCTGCCAATATACTGGCCCTGCCTGCCTATATACTGTCCTGCCTGGCTATATACTGGCCCTGCCTGGCTATATACTAGCCCTGCCTGACTATATACTAGTCCTGCCTGCCTATATACTGGCCCTGCCTAGCTATATACTGGCCCTGCCTGGCTATATACTGGCCCTGCCTGGCTACATACTGGCCCTGCGTGCTATTTACAGGCCCTACCTGGCTAATTAGTGGCCCTACCTGGCTAATTACTGGCCCTCCCTGGCTAATTACTGGGGAAAGCCCCAGCTACCTGGCTAGTTACTGTGGGCTGTCCTATCTACCTGGCTAACTACAGGGTTAGGCTCTGTCCACCTGTCAAATTAATGGAGGAAAGCCCTGTTTACCTGCCTAATGGGGGTCTACCTTTTACATGCCACTTATCTGACTTATCTATTATCTATTTTTTAATTTCAAATTTTTAGGGTCTAACATACGCTGTTTGGGGTACAATTACTAACTTTTTACTGTGTGGGGCACTTAAGGGGGCACTATTGTTATTTGGGGCTCTATGGATAGGGAGCTTGTACAGATTTGGGAATTGATAGGAAAGTGCTGGAAAAGAGAGGAGTCTAGGATGTATTTGTGGTTTAAATTTTACAGGGACGAGTAGTGACCGGGAAGAAGAGACATTGCATTTTTGTACCGGACAGAGAAAAAATGGAAGGGAACAACTCATCAGTCAAGACATCATGGAGGTTTGGGCCAGATGGAGAAGAAAAGGAGAAGAGAACAACTCTCATCAGAGATGACGTCTCCTGTGAGTCCCTGCTGTCAGGGGTCATTTTACTTCTGTGTTGAAACAGTGCTGTATTAAAGTGATGGTGACCTGACTACTGGTGATGTGATTGGTGGGGTTGTAGGTTATGCTTGTGTGTAGAGGGCTTTCACACGGAGCGGTTTTTGGTGCATTTTTTTATGCGTTTTTTTTTTTGTGCAGAAATGTACAGCATTAACCACTCTGCCTTTCTTCACAAAAACGCACCAAAAACACATCAAAAACGCACCAAAAATGCTCCATGTGAAAGCACCTTTTTTATGTATTTTATTTAGAAAGTGGCGGGGTTGAGATTACAAGGGTAATTTTGTAAGAAGATATTGTATGTGGGCTGCTGGGGGCTTAGTGCCAGGGCTGATTTTTATTCCCAGTCCGGCCCTGGGAACACCACTTTAATTTGCCTGTGAAAAACACTGCATTCAAGTGCTGCTGCTCTGCGCTGATGAGGTGATGTGCCAATCTTACAGGAAAATAATTAAAGGGATTGTTCAAAACTCCTGTACTGGGTGGGACATCCGTGGGGAAAAGTATACTTACCTCTACAGCTGCTGAAGTTCCAACACTGGCAGAGCTTTCCGCTGATTCCCCAACAGTGATGTCACATATTTCACTCATGTGCCAGTGCAGCCAATCACTGGCTTCAGCAGTTACGTACCATACATGCAAGCCGATACTGCCGAGGTTACTGATTGGCTGCACAGTCACGAGTGATGCATGTGGACAACCCCTATGAAATGAATGATGCAACACAAAAGAAAAAAACAGAACCTGACACATTCTTCTGACAAATATGCCGTAGTGATATTTATATGATATTTCTTCTCTTATTGTCCAAAATCTTTGATTTGACCCTAACCTTTGCCCTTGCCTCTGTCCTTTTAGTCTTCTAAATATTTGTCTATAAATTATATTTAAAATGTGCAAATTATTATTTTTTTTCATTTAACCTCTTTAGATGAAGAAACCTGTCCCAATAAGAACACCATGTATTATGTTAACGATGGTATTTATGGGTCATTCAACTGTATCTTCTTTGACCATGCTCATCCTAAACCCATTCTTCACAAGGTATAGTTTTTATAAAAAAAAAACTTTATCCGTGTAAAATATCTGCACAGATGTACAAGGTCTATATCGCTTAATGTGTCTATTCAACCCCTTATCACCGGAGCCAGTTTTGGCCTTCCTGACAGGGCCCCATTTTTTAAATCTGTCATGTGTCACTTTATGTGAGAATAACTTTTTGCTCAACTTTACCTATCCAAGTGATTCAGAGATTGTTGTTCTCGTGACAATTGTGTTTTAGTTAGTATACATTTTGATCCAAGAAAGTCCTTTGCCTTATTTTGTGAAAATCTTATTAAATTTTATCTATGAAAATTAGGCAAAAATTTGCAATTTTCAAAGTTCAAAAATTTCTGTGTGTCAGCCAAATAGTCATTCCACTCAAAATAGTTTATAACTAGCATCAACCATATGTCTACTGTAGGCTGGCATAATTTTTTACATTTTTTTTTTACCACATTAAGGGGCTTTGTATATTAATAGTTATTTTTTTCAACATTATTAAGAAATTGCTATAATAGATATTTTTTAGGGACTCCCAGATTTCTTCCATTTTCTCAGAAGATATCCCATATGTGGCCCTAGTGCACTATTTGGCTCAACCACAAGCCCCAGAAAAAGGGGAACAACTACTGGACTCATTTTCATTACGAATTTATATAGGCGCCATTTGAGGTTTGCAGACACCCTGAGTTGCTAAACTTATAAACTCACTATTTAAAAAGACAACCATATTGAACTACACCTTAACCCTCTTACCGAACATTTGCCGTACTCATACGGCAAATGTAGGGTAGGGTTCCGCAAAATTGCCGTATGAGTACGTTTTCTCCGGCAATCTTGCGCCGCTCACAAGCCGGAGCGCGCAGATCGCGGCATGAACCAGCGGTATTATTACCGACTGTCTCATGCCGCATCCCCCCACAGGCCGGAGTGCGCTCCGGCATGCGGGTAACGGGATCTAACCCCCGATTGTCTAGAAATCCGTTCGGTCGCGACATCGCGGCTGCGGGCGGCAGGAGTGAGCCTCTCTGACTGCTCCTCGCCCTGGATCTATGGCGCCAGTAACGGCGCTTGAGCGCCGGTACTGAATCTCCTACCAGACACGCCGCGACGCTGAAATGACTGCATGCAGGGTTGTCTGGTTGAAGTCACGATGCCACGCATATGCATTGTGGCAGCTGTGACAGGGACACAGTTGCCATGGAGGAAGACAGGATAACAGCTATAAGCAGTATGCTGATTTCCTATTGCATGAATGTATTGACGATCGTTCCATGCAATTCCCCCATGGGGGAAAGGTTTAAAAGTATGAAAAGTAAAAAAATGAAGTGTAACAAAAAGTAACCAATTCACAAACACGCAAAAAATTAAATAAAAACACGTACATCGCCCCTTATTTTGCCCCTTTCGTACAAACGCCAATCGCCTAAAAAAAGATCAAACATAAAATCAAAAGTACCCTATTGGTATGCCGCGTGCGTAGCGGACCCACCCTATAAATCTGTCATGTTAATTAAACTCCGTTACGGTGAACGCCGTAACAAAAACAAACAAAAATCTGTCATGAATAGCGATTTTTGCTCATCCCCGCCAGCACATAAGAATTGTAGTAAAAGTAGAATCAAAACTCCATATCTAGTCATCAAAGTGATGCCAAGATTAAAACGTCAGTTCATCCCGCATAAAAAAACAAGTTCCTTACACAGCTCTGTTATACGGGAATAAATTAAAACGTTCTGGCTATTAGAAGATAGCGATGAATAAATATTGTTTTACACAGAATAAAAACACTTTTTTTTTCAAAAAAATTTGTGCTTTCAAATAAAAAAAACTTACATAAATTGGTATCACCGTAATCGTCTTAACCACAGAGTAAAACTAACTTCGTCACGGATACTGCAGGTGAACGCTGATTAAAAAACAAATATAAAAATAGAAAAAACAATGCTAGGATTGCAGTATTTTCTCTCCACCCTACCTTCAAAAAACAGATTTAAAAGCGGATCATAAGGTCTTGTCCCCCCAAAAATATTATCCAATTAAAAACGTCAACTCATTCCCGCAAAAGAAAAAGTGCCCTATACAGCTCCATAAAAGAAAAAATAAAAAAGTTATGGCGCTCTCAGACTGCGGTGTTGCAAAAACGTGTTTTCCTTTCAAATAAATGTGTTTTTAATTGTGTAAAGCAGTAAAACAATAAAAAATAATATACAAATGTGGTATCGTTGTAATCGTATCACCTGCTGAGTAAAACTGCATGTTCATTATACGCACAGTGACGCTGTAATAAACTAAAATAAAAAAACTACGCAGGTATTGCCTGTTTTTAGTACAAAATGCTTCACAAAAACCTTAATAAAAAGTGTTCAAAGCATCATATGCACCCGTAATGGGATCAATTAAAACATCCAACTATCTCGTAAAATAAGCAGCCCACAAGCAGATCCCATATGCAAAAAAATTAAGAATGATATGGCTGTCGAATAACATAAGACTTAAAAAACGCAACTTTTTTAAAAACTCGCTTCTTTTTGTGTTAAAGATTAATAAACACAAAAAAAAAACTATATAAAATTTATGTATATTGTGTTATTGTACCGACCCCCATAGTTAATAGTATCCCGTCATTTATCCCCGTTTTTGTTGTTATGTATTAAACCCCCCCGAATTACTGTAAAAATGAAGCCCAAAAAACAATGGCGGAACTGTGCGTTTCCACCCACCCATTTACCATGGCCCAATGCTCTAAACAAAATATACGGAAACACTGTGCGCCAAAATGCAAATACACCATTAGGTGAGATTCCCTGAGTGGTGTTGAATCAAAATGGAGCAACAACTTCTGGAAGTTTCACCTTGTTTGTACTTTGGGGGCTTTGCAGATGCGACATGGCCCCACAATCTATCTGTGCGCCAAAAGCCAAATAGCACCCCCCTCCCTTGTACACCCTGCATGCGCCCACAAAAGCAGTTTACACCCACTTGTAGGGTTTTGCAGAACTTGGTAGAAATTGCGTAACACTATTTTGGGGCTTTTTTTCCAAGATTCCTTGTAAAATAATTAAAACATTTTACAGCATAAATTGCAGATTATTGGAAAGAAATATTTTTTTTTTTATTTTCAGAGCCGAACGCTAAAAAAAAAATTTCGTGATCGCTGTGGGGTAGATATTATCCTACACCTCTGGTATTATGTACGTAGGGTGTAGTTTCCAATATGTGTGGGTCTTTTTTATGGGGTACTTATTTACGTTTTGGAACCTTAGGGTGTCCGCAAACCTGAAATGGCCCCTAAATAAATATTGTAAATGAAATGAGGACCACAGAGTCCAGTAGGTGTCTCTCTCCCTATCGGAGCTTGTTGTTGAGCCAAAATATTGACACTAGGGCCACATAATGGGATAATCTCTGGAAAACGGCAGAATTTGGGGAAGAATCATCATATTAATTTGCTATTTCCCTGATCACATATACCGTTTCTTGTCAATAATGCTTAAATATTGAAAATCTGCCATAAAAAGTGAATTTTGAAATGTTCACTTCCACTTGCATTTAATTTCTGTGTAAACATCTAATGGGGGTTTAATAAACTTTCTAAATGACTGTTTTGATTACTGTGTTTAGGGTGTAGTTTCTTAGATGAGGTCTTTTTGGGGGTATCTAAACATTACATGGTCAATCAAAGTCACGTTAGAACTGGACTGGTCCTAAAAAATATGTATATGCAAAGTTTCTTGAAAATTTGAAAATTACTTATAATATTTATATAGCCCCCTAATGTCGTATTAAAAAGAAATGATTGCCAAACTACAGCAGAACTTAGATAGATGCTAGTTATAAAATTATTTTGAGTGGAATAAACTATCTGTCTTACCATGCAGAAATTTTTGAAGTTTGATTGGTAAATTTTTCACATTTTTCACCACTATTTTGATATCTTTTCACGCAAATAAACAATCATTTTTTTGGACCGCATCATAAAACTATCACTGTACTCATATTATAGCACAATGGTCATGAGAAAACAATTCTCTGAAATCACATGGGAGTAGGGTTTAGAGTGTCATTAAAGTTTATTCTCAACATAAAGTGAACATGACCAAATTTCAATAAATTATGGGCTCCTGTACAGAGAGGACAAAAAGGGCTCCGGCGGTAAGGGGTTTTTGTTTGTTTTTTTTTTTGTATTAGTGAGGTAGGGGGGGGGTGGGTGGTGGGTTTTGTTGGAGTGTGTGTGGTGTTTTGTTTTTGTGGTTTTGTTTTGTTTGTTTTTTTGTGTTGTGTTGTTTTTTTGTTGGGGTGGGGGGGGTGTGGTGGGTGGGTGGGGGGGGGGGGGGGGGGGAGGGGGGGGGAGGGGGGGGGGTGGGGGGGGGGGGGGGGGGGGGGGGGAGGGGTGGGGGGGGGGGGGGGGGGGGGGTGTATGTTTTGGGGGGGGGGGGGGGGGGGGGGGGGGGGGGGGGGGGGGGGGGGTAGGGGGGGGGGTGGGGGGGGGGGGGGGGGGGGGGGTAGGTGGGATTGGGGGGGGGGGGGGGTGGAGTGGTGGGTTACGGGGTGCAGGGGCGGGGGGGGGTGGTGGGGGGAGGGGGGGGGGGGTGTGGGGGGGGGGGGTGGGCGGTGGGGTGGGCGGGGGGGGGCGGGGTGAGGGGGGGGGATGTGGGGCAGGGGGGGGGGAGGGGGTGGGGGGGGTGCGGGTGGGGGTGTGGGGGGGCGGCGGGGGGGGGGTAGCGGGGGGCGGGGGGGGGGAGTGGGGTGTGGGGGGGGGGGGGGTGCGGGGGGGGGGTGAGGGCGGGTGGCGGGCGGTGGGAGGGGGGGTGGGGGGGTGGGGGGGTGGTTGCGCGGGGGGGGGGGGGGGGGGGGGGGGAGCGCGGGGGTTGTTGGGTGGGTGGGTCGAGGGGGGGGGTAGTGGGGGGGGGGTGGGGGGGTTGGGGAGGGGTGGTGGGGGGGGGGGTGGTTGGGGTGGGGGTGGGTGTTGGTGGTGGTGTTGTAGGGGGTGGGGGGGGGGAGGGGGGGTGGGGGGAGTGGTAGGTGTAGGGGGTGGTCGGGGTGGGTGGGGAGGGGGGGGGGGGGGGGGGGGGGTGGGGGGGGTGGGGGGGTGGGGTCGTGGGGGGGTGGAGAGGGTCGGGGGGTGGGGGGGGGGGGGGGGGGCGGGGGAGGGGGGGGGGTGGTGGGGGGGTCGGGGGCGGGGGAGGGGGGGGGTGGGTGGAGGGGGGAGGGGGGGGGGTGGTGAGGGGTGGGGCGGGGGGGGGGTGGTGGGGTGGGGGGTCGGTGGGGGGGCGGCGGGGGGGGGGGGGGGGTGGGGGGGGGGGGGGCGGGGTGGGGGGGGGGGAGGGGGGGGAGGGGGGGGGGGGGGGGGGTGGGGGTTGGGTCGGGTCGGGTGGGGGTGGGGCGGTGGGTGGGGGGGAGGGGTGGGGGTGGGGGGGGGGGGTGGGGGGGGGTGGAGCGGGGGTGCGGCTGGGGTGAGGGGATGGGGGGTGGGGGGGGGCGGGGGGTGTGTGGGTTGTTGCTGGGGAGGGGGGGGGGGGGAGGGGGGGGGGGGGTGCGGGGGGGGGTGGGGGGGGGGGTGGGGGGAGTGGGGGGGGGGGGGTGTGGGGGGGGGGGGTGGGGGTGGGGAGAGGATTGGTGGGTGATGGGGTGAGTGGGGTTTGGGATGGGGGGGGGGGGGGGGTGGGGTGGGGGGGGGGGCGCGGGGGGGAGGGGGGGGGGGGGGGGGGGTGGGCGTGGGGGGGTGGGGGTGGTGGAGGGGTGAGGGGTGGTGGGGGGGGGGGGGGGTCGGGGACGGGGGGGTGGTTGGGGGTGGGGGGGGGGGGTGGGGGTGCGGGGGGGGTGGGGGGTGGTGGGGGGGGGCGGGCGAGGGGTGGAGGGGGGGGGTGGGGGGGTGCGCGGTAGGGGCGGGGGGGGGGGGGGGGGGGGCGGGGTGGGGTGGGGGGGGGGGGGGGGGGCGGGGGGGGTGTGGGGGGGTAGGTGGGGGTGAGGGGGGGGGGGGGTGGGGGGGCGGGGGGGGGGAGGGGCGGGGGGGGGGGGGGGGGGGTGGGGGGTAGGGGGGGGGGGGGGACGGGGGGGGGGGGGGGGGAGGGGGTTGGGGTGGGGGGGGGGGGGGGGTGAGGGTGGGGGAGGGGGGGGGGGGGTGAGGAGGCGGGGGGGGGTCGGCGGGGGTGGCAGGGTGGGGGAGGGTAGGGGGTTGGGGGGTGGGGAGGGGGGCGGTGGTGACGGCGGGGGGGGGGGGGGGGGGGTGGGGGTGGGGGGAGGGTGGGGGTGGTTTGGGGGGGGCGGGGGGAGGGGGGGGGGGGGGGCGGGGTTGGGGGGGGGGGGGGTCGGGTGTGGGGTCAGGGGGGCGGGGGGGCGTGGTGGGGGTGTGGTTGGGGGGTTGGGGGGGGGGGGGGGGGGGGTGGGCCCCGGTGGGGGGAGGGAGGGGGAGGGGGGGGGGGGGGGGGTGGGGGTTGTGTGTGGGGAGGGCTGGTTGGGGGGGGGGGGGGGCGGGTGGGTGAGGGGGGCGGGGGGGGGGGGGGGGGGGGGGCGGGGTGGGGGGGGGGGGGGGGGGGGGGGGGTGTCGGGGGGGTGGGGGGGTGGTGGGGGGGGGGGGTGGGTGGGGGGGTGCGGGGGGGCTGGGGGGGTGGGGGGGGGGGAGTGGGGGTGGTGGGGGGGGGTGTGGGGGGGGGGGGGGGGGGCGCGGCGGGTGGATGGGGGTGGGGGGGGGGGGGGGAGGAGTGGTGTGGGTCGGGGGGGTGGGGGGGGGGGGGGGAGGGGTGGGGGGGGGGGGCGGGGGGGGGGGGGGGGGGGGGGGGGGGGGGGGGGGGGGGGGGTTGGGAGGGGGGGGGGGGGATAGGGGGTGGAGTGGGGGGGCGGGTGGGGGGTGGGGGGGTCGGGTGGGGGGGGGGGGGGGGGGGGGGCGGGGGGTGGACAGGGTTGGTGTAGGGGGAGGGGTGGGGGGGGGGGGGGAGGAGGGTGGGTGGGTGGGTGGGGGCGGGGGTTGGGGGGGGGGTGGTGGGGGGTGGGTGGGGGGCGTGGGTAGGGGTGGTGTGTGAGGGGGGGGGTGGGGGGGGGGGGGGGGGGGGGGGGAGGAGGGGGGTGAGGGGCGGCGGGGGGTGGGGGTGGGTGGCGCGGGGTGGGTGGGGGGGGGGGTGGGGGATGGGGGGGTGCGGGGGGGTCGGGTTGTGGGAGATGTGGGGGGGGGGGGCGGAGGGGGGCGGGGGGGGGGTTGGGTGTGGGGGGGAGGGGGGGGGTGTGGGAGTGTTTGGAGTGGTGGGGGGGGTGCTGGGGCGGGCGGTGGGTGGGGTGGGGGAGGTGAGGAAGGGGTGGGGGGGGGGTCGGGGGCTGGGGGTGTGGGAGGGGGGGTAGTGTTGGGGGGGGGGGGGGGGGGGGAGAGGGGGGGGGGGGGGGGTGTTGGGGGGTGGAGGGGCGTGGAGTGGGGGTGAGGTCGGGGTGGGGGGGGGTTGGGGGGGGTGAGGAGGGGGAGAGGGGGGGGTAGGGGGTGGGGGGGGGGGGTGGGGAGGAGTGCGGCGGGGAGGGGGAGGGGGGGGGGGGGGGGGGTGAGGGGGGGGGGGTGGGGGGAAGGGGGGGGGGGGGGGGGGGGGGTGGGGGGGCGTGAGGAGGGGGTGGGGGTGGTGGGGGTGGGGTGAGGGGGGGATGGGGGGGGGGGGCGGGGGGGGGAGGGGGGGTTGGTGGCGGTGGGGAGGGGGGGGGGGGGGTGGGGGGGTGGGGGCGGGTGTGTGGGGGGAGAGGGGGGGGGGGGGTGGGTGGGGGGGGTGGGGTCGTCGGGGGAAGGGGGGGGGGGTGAGGGGGGGTGAGCGGGTGGAGGTGGGAGGGGAGGGGGGCGTGGGTGTTTTTGAGGGGGGGGGCGGGGGGGTGGGGGTGTGGGGGGGGGAGTGTGTGTGGGTAGAGCGGGGGGGGGGGGCGTTGTTGGGAGGGGGGGTGGGGGTGAGGGGTGAGGCAGTTGGGGGGGGGGGGGGGGGGGCGGGCTGGGGGAGGGGGGGGGCGTGGGGGGGGGGGGGTGTGGGGGGTGGGGGGGGGGGGTTGGGGGGGAGGGGGGGGTGGGGGGGTGCGGGGTGGGGGGGGGGGGGGGGGGTGGGGGGGTGGGTCGGGTGGGGCGGGGGCGGGTGGGCTGGGGGGGGGGATGAGGGGTGGGGCGGGGTAGGGGTGGGGGGGGTGAGGGGGGGAGGGGGGTGATGGTGGGGGGGGTGGGAGGGGGGGGTGTGGCGGGAGGGAGTTAGGGGGACGGGGGTGGAGGGTGGAGCGGGGGGGTGGGTTGGAGGGTGGAGGTGGGGGGGGAGGGGGGTGAGGGGGGGGGTGCGGAGTGGCGGCGGAGGGGGGGGGGCGGGGCCGGGGGGGGGGTATGGGGGGTGCGGGGGGGGGTGGGGGGGTGAGGGGTGGGGATGGGTCTGGGGGGGGGCGGGGGGGGAGGGTGGGTTGGGGTTGAGGGGGGGGTTAGGGGGGTGGGGGGTGGGTGGGGGGGGGGGGTGGTGTGTGGGGGTGGGGGGGGGGGGAGGGGGGGTGGTGTCTGGAGGGGGGGGGGGGGCGGCGGGGGGGCGGTGGGGGCTGGGGGGTTGGGGGTGGGGCGGGGGTGGGACGGGGGGGTGTGTGGGGGGGGGGTGTTGGGGGGGGTGGGTGGGGTGTGGGGTGGGGGGGCGGCGGCAGGAGGCGTGGGAGGAGTGGGGGGGCGGGGGGGGGGAGTGGGGGTGGGGGTGGGGGGGGCGGGGGGGGGGGTGGGGGAGGGGTGGGGGGGGGGGGGGGGTGGGGAGTGTGTTGGGAGGTGGGGGGGGGGGGGGGGGGGGGGGTTGGGAGGGAGGGGGGGGGGGAGGGGGGGGGGTGGGGGGGGGGGGGGTGGTGGCGGAGGGAGGGGACCGCCGGTTCCGGGCGGGGGGGGGGGTGGCGGGGCGGGGGGGGGGGCGTGGTCGGGGGGGTGTGGGAGTTGGGGGGGGGGGAGGGGGGGGGGTGAGGGGGGGAGGGGGGGGTGGGGTAGGGGCGCGGGGGGGGTGGGGGGGTGGGGGGGGGGGGGGGGCGGGGGGGGGGGGGGGGGGGGGGGGGCGGGGGGGGGGGGAGGAGAGGGGTGGGGGGGGGTGGTGGGGGCGGTTGGGGGGCGGGGGGGGGGGGGGGCGGGGGGTGGGGTGTGTGGGGGGGGGGGTGGGGGGGGCGGGGGGGGGGGTGGTGTGGGCGGGGGGTGGGGGGTGGTGTTGGGGGGGGAGGGGGGGGGGGGCGGGGTGGTGTTTTGCTTTTGGTCGGAGGGTGGGGGGGTGGGGGGAAGGGGTGAGGTGGTCTAGGGGGGGTGCTGGGGGAGGGGGGGGGTGGGCGGGTGTAGGGTGGGGGGGGGTGCGGGGGGGTGGGGGTGGCGGGGGGGGGGGGGGGGGCGTGCGTTTCTGGGGGGGGGGGGTGTGTGGGGGGGGGGGGGGCGTGGTGCGGGGTGGGGGGGGGGGGGTGAGGTGGGTGGAGGGGGGTGAGGGGGGTGGGGTGGGGGGTGGGGGGTGGAGGCATGGCGGAGGGGCGGGGGGTGTGGGGGGGGGGGCGGGGGGGTAGGGGGGGGGGGGGGACGGGGGGGGGGGGTGTGGGGGGGGAGGGGGTGGGGGGCGAGGGGGGGGGGGCGGGGCGGGAGGGGGGGGGGGGGTAGTGGGGTTGGGGGGTGGGGATGGTGGGGGGGGGTTGGGGGGGCGGGGGGGGGGGGGGGGGGTGGGGGGGGGGGGGGGGGGGGGGGTTGGTGGGGGGTGGGGCGTGGGTGCTAGGGGGCGGGGTGGGGTGGGGTTGGGGAGCAGGGGGGGGGGGTGGGGGGGGGGGCTGGGGGGGGGGGGAGTGGGGCGTGGGGCGGAGGGGGGTGGGGGAGTGGGGGGGGGGGGGTGGCGGGGGGGTGGGCGGGGGGGTGGGGGGAGGTGGGGGGGGGGGGGGGTGGGGGGGTTGGTGGGCGCGGGTGGTGTCTCGGGTGCGGTGGGGGTCGGGTGGGGGGGGGGGCAGTTGTCGCGGGGGGGGGGGGGGGGTGGGGGGGGAGTAGGGGAGGGGGGGGGTGTGGGGAGGGGGGAGGGGTGTGGGCAGGGGGGGGGGGGGGGCGGGGGAGGGAGTGGCGGGGTGGGCGGGGGGGGCGGGGGGGGGGGAGGGGGGGGTGGGGTGGGGCGGGGGGGGATGGGGTGTGGGTCGGGGGGAGGGGGACGGGGCGGGATGGGGGCGGGGGGGGGGGAGGGGGGGGGGGGGAGGGGTGGGGGTGGGGCGAGGGGGGGGTGGGGGGGGGTGGGGGGGTTGGGGTGGGGGCGGTGGGGGGATGGGGTGGGGGTGGCGGGGTGGGGGGTGTAGAGGGGGGGGACGGCGGTGGCTGGGGGGGGTGGGGGGGGGGCGCGGAGGGGGGGGCGGCGGCGGGTGGGCGGGGGGGGTGGAGGGGGTGGGGGGGAGGGGTGGGGGCGGGGTTACGTGGGGGCGGGGGGGAGGGGGTGGGGAGGGAGGGGGGGGGGGGGGTGGGTGGGCGGGGAGATGGGGGGGGGAGGCGGGGGTGGGGGGAGGGGGTGGGGTGGGGGGGGGGGAGAGGGGTTTGTGGGAGGGGGGGGTCGGGGTGGGGGGGGTGTCGCGGTGGTGGGGGGGGAGGGGCGGGGGGGGGGTGGGGGGGGGGGGTGGGGGGCTTGGGGAGGGGCCGTGGGGGGGGGTGACGGGGTTGGGAGAGTCCGTGGGGGGCGGGGGTGCGGGGGGTGGGTGAGGGGGTGGGGGGGGGTGGCGGTGGGGGGGGGTGGGGGGGAGGGGCGTGGGGGCTTCAGTGGGAGGGAGGGAAGGGGCTCGGGCGGGTGGGGGGTAGGTGGGTGGGGGTGGTGGGGGTGGGGGGGGGCGGGGGTGGGGGGGGGGGGGGCGGGGGGGGGGGTGGGGGGGTGGGGGTGGTGGGGGGGGGGTGGGGGCGGGGGAGGGGGCGGTGGGGGGGGGGGGTTGTGGGAGGGGGTGGGGGGGGGTGGCGGAGGGGGGGGGGAGGGGGTGGGGGGGGTTGGGGGGGGGGGGGGCGGGGGGGATATGGTAGGGGTGCGGGGGTGGTTGGCGGTGGGGGGTGGGGGGGGGGTGGGAACGGGTGGCGTTGTGGGTGTGGGGGGGGGGTGAGGGGGGGGGGGTGGGGGGGGGGGGGGGGGGGGGAGGTGGGGTAGGCGGGGGGGGAGGGGCGCGGGGGGAGGGGGAGGCGTGGGGTGGGGGGAGTAGGGATCGCGGTGAGGAGGATGGGGGAGCGGGCGGGCGTGAGGGGGGGGGGTGGGGGGGGCGGGGTGAGGCGGGGGTGGGGGAGTGGCTGGGGGTAGGGGGGCCGGGGGGGGGGGGGGGGGGGGGGGTGGGGGGGGTGGGGGGGGGGGGGGTGGGGGGAGGGGGGGGGTGGGGCGGGGGGGGGGGGTGAGTGGGGTGGGTGGGGGGGGGGGGAGCGCGGTGTAGGGAGGTGGGGAGGGAGGGCGGGGCGTGGGCGGGCGCGGTGCGTTGAGAGGGAGGGGGGGGGTGGGGTGGGGGGGGTTGGGTGGGGGGGGAGTGCGGTGGGCTGGGGGGTGGGGGGCGGGGGGGGGGGTGGGGGGGGCGGTGGGGGGCGGGTGTGGGGGGTGGCGCGGGGGGGGGGGGGGGCGGGCTGGGTGGGGGGAGTGGGGTGGGGAGGTGGGGCGGGTGGGGAGGGGGGGGGGGGAGGGGGGGGTTGTGGGTCGTTAATGGGGGGGGAGGGGGGTGGGGGCGGGGGGAAGGGGGGGAGGGGGGGGTGGGGGTGGGGGGTGGAGGGCGTGGGGAGGTTGGGTGGGGGAGGGGGCGGTGGAGGGGGGGGATGGGGTTGGTGGTGGGGGGGGGGGGGGGGGGGGCGGGGCGGGGGGGGGGGGGGGCGGGGGCGGGTGCGGGGGGGGGGGGGGGTGGGGGGAGGGGGTGTGGGGGGGGGGGGCGGGGGGGTCTGTTGGGGGGGGGGGGGGGGGGGGGGGGGGGTGAGTGGGGGGTGGGGGGGTTGTGGGGGGGGGGTGTGGGGGGGGGAGAGGGGGGGTGGAGGGGTGGGGGGGGGGGTGGGAGGGGAGAGGGGTGGGGGGGGGGGGGCGTGGGAGAGGGGGGCGGAGGGGGGGGGGGGCGGGCAGGGGTGGTGCGTGGCGGGTGAGGCGGGCCGGGGGGGGTGGTGGGGGGGGGGGATGGGGGCGGGGGGGGGGGGCGGGAGGGCGGGGGGGTGCGGGTGGAGGGTGAGGGCGGGGGGGGGCGAGGGGAGGGAGGGGAGGGTGGGGGGGGTGGGTGGGTAGGGTTGGAGGGGGGGATAGGGAGGGCGGGATGGGGATGGGGTGGGTGGCGTTAGGTGGGGGGGTTGTGGGGGGGTTGGGGGATGGGGGAGGGCGTGGTGGGGTGGGGGGGGGGGGGGGGGGGCGGGGAGGGTGGGGTGTGGGGGGAGGTTGTTAGGGGGGAGGGGGGGGGTGGGCAGGGGGGTGGGGGGGGGGGGGCTGGGGAGTTAGCGGGTGGGGTCAGGGGGGAGGGGTGGGGGGGGGGGGGGGGGGGGAAGAGTGGGGGGGGGTGGGGGGGGGGGGGTGGGTGGGGTGGGAGGGGGGTGCGGGGGCGGTGGGGCGGTGAGGGGGTGGGGGGGGGGGGGAGGGGGTGGGGGATTGGGGTAGGGGGAGAGAGGGGGGGTGGGGGGCGGGAGGCGGGAGGGGGGGGGGGGGGGAGGTGGTGTGGGAAGGGGTGAGTGGGGTAGGGGTGGCGGGGGGGGGGGGGGGGGGGGGGGGGGGGGGGGGTAGTGGGGGGGGGGTGGGGGGTGGGGGGGGGGGGGGGGGGGGGTCGGGGGGTGAGGGGGGGTAGAGGGTGTGGGTGGGGGGGGAGTGGGTGTGGGGGGGGGGGGGTGGGGGCGGGCGGGGGGGGCAGGGGGGGGGGGTGGGGGTGGGAGCGAGGGAGTGGGGGTGGCGGGTAGGGCGGGAGGGGGGGGTGGGCGGAGCGGGGCCGGGGGGGGAGGGTGGGGGGGAACGGGGGGAGGGGGGGGGAGGGGGGGGGGGGGTGGGTGGTGGGGGGGCGGATGGGGGTGAGGGGGAGGGTGCGGGGGGAGGAGCGGGGAGGTCGGAGGGGGTGTGGGAGGGGGGCTGCGGCGGGGCTGGATATGTTTGGCGGGGGGGGGGGCCGTTGGGGGTCAGGCGAGGGGGGGGGGGGGGGGGGGGTGGGGTCGAGGGTGGGGGAGGGGGGGGGGGGGAAGCACGGTCGAGGGGCGGAGAGGGGGGGGGGTGGGGGGGGGGGGGGTGGGTGGGGTGGCGGGGGGGGGCGGTGGGGGTGGGGTGGGGGGGGGGGGGGGGGGGTTGGGGGGGGTGGGCGGGGAGGAGGGGGGAGTGGGGGGGGGGTGTTGCTGGGGGGGGGGGGGCGGGGGCGGTGACGGAGGGGGGGGCAGGGGGGGGGTTGGGGGAGAGGGAGGGGGGGGTGGGTTGGAGGGGGGGGGGTGCGGGGCGGAAGGGGGGTGGGGGAGGGGGGGCGGGGGGGGGGGTTGGACGGGGGCGGGGTGGGAGGGCGGATGGGGGGGGGGGCGGGCCGGGCGTCGGGAGGGAGGGGGGGGGGGGGGCGGGCGGGTGGTGGGCTGGGGGTGTCGGGGGGTAGGGGTGTTGAGGGCGGGAGGGGGGGGTGGTAGTGCGGTGGGGGGGGGGGGGGGGTTGAGGTGGGGCGGGGGGGGGGGGGGGGGGGGGGTGGATGGGGGGGTCGGGTGGTGAGGGGGGGGGGGCGCGTTGGGAGTAGGGGGGGAGGGAGGGGTTGGCGGGGGTGGGGGCGTGGTTGGGGGGGGGGTAGGGGGGGGGGGGGGGGGTGGGGCGGGTGGGGGGTGGGAGGTGTGGTGGGGGGGGGTGGGGGGGGGGGGTGTGGGGGGGGGGGGGTGGGGGGGGGGGGGTGGTGGTTGGGGGGGGCGGGGGTAGGGGTGGGGGGGGAGGCGGGGGTGGGGGGCGGGGGTCGGGAGGGGGGGGGGGGTGGGGGGGGCTGGGGGGGGAGGGGTTGGGGGGGAGGGGTGGGGGGTGGTTGTATGGGGGGGGTTGGGTTGGGGTAGGGGGTGGGGGGGCGGGGGTGGGGTGGGGGGGAGGGGGTGGTGGGGGAGGGTGGGGGGGGGGTGGGGGCGGGGGGAGGGGGGTGGGGGGGGTGGTTGGGGGCGGGTTGCGTGTCGGGGGGGGGGGGTGGAGGCGGCGGGGGGGGCGGGGGCGGGGGGGGGGTCTGGAGGGGGGGGTGGGGGGGGGGGGGGAGGGGGAGGGGGCGGTGTGGTCGTTGGGGGGGTGGGGGTAGGGATTGTGGGCGGGGGTGGGCGGGGGGGGGGTGTGAGTTGTGGGGGGGAAGGGTGGTGGGGGTGCGGGGTGCGTCGGGCGAGGGGGTGTGTGGGACTGGTGGGGTGGATGGGGTGGTGGTTTGGGGGAGGGGGGGGCGCGGGGGGAGTTGGGGTCGGGTGCGAGTGGGGGGTGGGGTTGGGTTGATAGGAGGTAGGGGGTTGGAGGGGGGGGTGGTTGGGGGGGTGGTTGTGGGGGTGGTGGGGAAGGGGCGGGGGAGTGGGGGGGGGAGTGGGGGAGCGCGCGGGGGGGGGTGAGGGGTGGGGGGGCGGGTATGGGCGGGGGTGTGTGGGGGGGATTGGGGGCAGGGGGGGGGCTGGGGGTGGGGGGGACGAGAGGCGGGGTGGGGTAGCGGGGGGGGGGGAGGGTGGAGGGGTGGGAGGGGGGGGGGGGGGGTGGGGGTGGTGTGGGGGAGGCGGGAGGAGGGGGGGGGGGGGGGCGGGGGGGGGTGCGGGAGGGGGGGAGGGGGGGGGGGGTAGGGGGGGGAGTGGGGCGGGTTGGGTGGGGGGGGAGGGTGAGTGGGGGGGAGGGGGCGGGGTTAGGGTGTGTGGGGGGCGGGAGGGGGGGGGGGGAGGGGGGGGGGGAGGCGGGGGTTTGGTGTGCGTTTGGAGTGGTGGGAGGGGGCGGGTGGGTGGGAGAAGGGGGGGGTGTGGGGGGGGGGGGGGGGTAGGGGTGGGGGGGAGCGGGGGCGGCGGGGACGAGGGGGGGGGCGGGATAGTGGAGGGGGTGGTGGGGGGGGGGTGGCGTAGAGGTGGGGTGTCTGGGGGGGGGGGGGGGTTCGTGGGTGAGGTGGGGGGGTAGGCGTGGGCCAGGGCGGAGAGGGGGGGGGAGGGGAGGCGAAGGGGGGGGTGGGGGGCGGCGGGGGTGGAGGCGGTGGTGGGAGACGGGGGCAGGGGGGGGGTCGGGGGGGTGGGGTGGAGGGGGGGCGGGGGGGGGGGCGTGGGGGGTTGGAGGGCGGGTGGTGGCGCGGAGTGGGGGGGGGGGGGGGGGTGGGGGGGCGGCGGGGCGTGGCGGGGGGGGGGTGGGGGGGATTGGGGGGGGCGGGGGTTGGGTGCGGTCAGTGGGGGGGAGGGGGGGGGGGTGTTGGGTTGGTGGGGGCAGAAGAGGTTGGAGGGTGTGGCGGGGGGGGTGTGGTCCGTGGGGGGTAGGGAGGGGTAGGGATGGGGGGGTGGGGGGGGGGTGGGGGGTTGGTGTTGGAGGGTGAGTGGGGCGGGGGGGGGGGGGAGGGCGTTGGGGGGTGGGGGGGGGGGGGATAGGGTTAGGGGTGCGAGTAAGGAGGGTGGGGGGTGGGGTGGCGGGCGAGGGCTGGTGCGGGGGTGAGTAGGGCTAGGAGGGGGGGGGGGGGGCGCGAGGTGGGAGGGGGGGGGGGGGTGGTGGGGGCGCTAGGGGTTGATGTTGTCGGGTTCGTGGAGGCGGGGGGGGGGGGGGGGTGGGCCGGGGGTTGGGGGAGTGGGGGCTGGGGGGTGGTGGGCGGGGGTGGGGAGGGAGGGGGGGGCGGAGGGGGGGGGTTGGGGGGGGGGGGGGGGGGGGGTGGGGGGGGGGTGGGGGGGGGGGAAGACGGGGGGGTCGGGAGGGGTGGGGGAGGGGGGGGGGGGGGCGGTGGGGGGGTGGGGGAGGGGGGGTGGGGGGGGGGGTGCGGGGGGGTGAGGGGGGGGTGGGGGGGGTGTGATGGGGGGGGGGGGGACGGGTTGGGGGGTGGTTGGGGGGGGGTTGGGTAGAGCGGTTGAGGGCGGAGGGTGGGGGGGGGGACGGGGGCTGGGGTGGGGGGAGGGCGGGGTAGGTGGGGAGGGGGTGGGTGGGGGCGTGGGGTGGGGCGATGGGTGGAGGGGGGGGGTCGGGGTGGGGTAGCGGGGGGGGGTGGGGTTGGTGGGAGGGGGTGGGGGGGGCGTGGTGGGGGGGACTGGTAAGCGGGGGGGGGAGGGGGAGGCCGTGGGGGGGAGGGGGAAGGGTGGCAGGGGCCGGGAGGGGGAGGAGGGGGGGGGGGTGGGGGCGGGCGGGGGGGGTGTGGGGGGGGGGGGGGGGTAGCGAAGGGGGTGGGGGGCGCGGCGAGGCGGCGGGGGTTGGGGTGAGCGGGTGGGGAGGGGAGGAGGGGGGGGGGGGTGGGTCGGGGGTGGGGGGGTGGGGGGTCGAGGGGGAGGGGGAGAGGGGTGGCGTGGGCGTCGCGGTGGGGAGGGGAGGGTGGGGTGTGGGGGGGTGGGGGGTGGGTGGGGGGAGCGGGGTGGGGGGGGGGGGTGGGTGGGTTGGGGGGGTTGGGGGTGCGTGGGGGGTGGGGGGGCGGGGGTGGGGTGGGGGGGGGTGGGGGTGGTGGGCGGAGGGTGGGGGGTGTCTTGGGGGGGGTTGGGGGGGGGGGGGTGGCGAGGGGGGAGGGGGGGGCGGGGGGGGGGGAGGGGTGAAGGTTTGGGGGGGTGGGGATTGTGGGGGGGAAGGGAGGCGGGGGGTGGTGGGGGGTTGGTGACGGGGGTGGAGGGGGGGGGGTTGGGGGGGGGAGGGGGTGGGGGGGGGGGGTGTCGTTGGGGTTGGGGGGTTGTGGGGGGGGGGGGGGGGGGTGGTTTGGGGGGGGTGGGGCGGGGGGGGGAGGGGTGGTGGGGGGTGTCAGGGGGGGAGGGGGGAGGGGTCGGTTGGGGAGGGGTGGGGGGGGGGGGGGGCGGGGGGGGTGTGGCGGGGGGGGGGGGTGAGAGGGGGGGGGTGGGTGGGGGCGGGGGGTGGGGGGGTGGGGCGGGGTTGGGGAAGGGGGGGCGGGGGTGGGTGGGGGGGGGGGGTGAGGGGGGGGGGGGAGGGGGGAGGGTTGGGGGTGGGGGGGGGGTGCGGGGGGTGGGGTGTGGGGGGGGCGTGGGGGGGGTGTGGGGGGGGGGGGAGGGAGGTGTGGGGAGGGGGGGGGGCGGGGGCGGTTAGGGGGGCGAGTGGGGGGGATGGGGGGGGAGGGGAAGGGAGAGGGTGGGAGGGAGGGGGGGTGTGGGGGGGGGGGGTGTGGGGGGGAGGTGGGGGCGGGGGAGGGGTGGCGCGACGGGGGGGGCGGTGGGGGGGGGCGAGACTGGCTGGGGGGGGGCGGTAGGGGGGGAGGGTGGGGTCAGGAGGGGGGGGGTTAGGGGAGGGAGGGGGGGGGGGGGGAGGGGGGGGGGGGGGGGGGGGGGTGGGGGGGAGGGGGGGGGGGGGGTGCGTGGGGGTGGGGGGGTGCGGGGGGGGGGGGGGGGGGAGGGGGTGGGGGGGGGAGGAGGGGGGGGGGCGGGGGCGGGGGGGGGGGGGGGGGGGGGGGCGGGGGCTGGGGGTGGGGGGGGGAGGGAAGGGGGCGAGGGGTGTGGGGGGTGGGGGGTGATGGGGGGGGGGGGGGGGGGGTAGGGTGGGGGGGGGGGGGGGGGGGTTGGGGGGCGGGGGTGGGGGGTGGGGGAGTGCGTTGGGGGGTTGGGGGGGAGGGGGGGGGGAGGGGGGGGAGGGGTGGGGGGGGGGGGGTGGGTGGGGTGGGTGTGGGCGTCAGGGGGAGGGGGTTGGGGTGGGGGTTGAGGAGGGCGGGGGAGGGGGGGGGTCTAGTTGTTGAGGTGGAGGCGGTTGTTCGGGAAACGTTTGGTAGGTTTAAGTGGGTGGGTGGGGGGTTGTGTGGGTAAAATATGGGGGGGATATGTAGGGGGGGGGGAGGAGGGGGGGGGGGCGGAGGGGGGGGGGGGGGGGGGGGGCGGGAAAGGGGGGAGGGGGTGGTGGGGGGGTAGAGAGGGGGGAAGGGGTAGGGGGGGGGGGGGGGGGGGGGGGGTGTGGTGAGGGGGCGGGCGAGGGGGCGGGGGGTCATGGTGGGGGGAGTATGGGGGATGGGGGGGGGGGGTGGGGGGTTGGGGGGGGAGGGGGGGGGGGGGCGGGGGCGGGGGGGGGGGCTGGGGTGGGGGCGTAGGCGGGGGGTCTGCGGGGGGCAGTCCCTGGGGGGGTGGGGGGTGTTTGTGGGTGGGAATGGTGGTGCTTGTCGGGGGGGGGTGAGGGGGGGGTTGTGGCGTGGGGCGGGGCGGGGGTGGGGGATGGGGGGGGGGGGGTAGGGGGGGCGGGGGAGGCGGGGGGGGGCGGGGGGGGGAGTGGTGGGGGGGGGGTGGGCGGGGGGACGGTTAGGGGGGGGAGGGCCGGGAGGGGGGGGGGGGAGGAGAGGGTATGGGTGGGAGAGGGGGGGGGGGGGGGGGGGGGGGGGGGGGGAGGGGAGAGTGTCTGTGTCGTGGGTGGGGGGCGCGGGGGGGGTCTTTTTTTTATTGTTTCTTAGCATTTAGGATCTCTGTTGAGGTGGGTATTTTATTATTATTTTTATATTATTTAATAATTATCAACTTCATGTTTTCCTTTTTTAATCTGGTCATTTTGTGCTCGTTTTATATGTGACGTGTGGGGGTTTTTGTTTTTCTATTTGTTATGGGGAAAAAAAAAAAAAAAAAAAAATTCTTATTAAGAAATTCAAAAAATAAAAATTAAAATAAATATGATCTGCCAAATTGTTTTGTAATTTCATGCATATTTTTCTTGCCAATTTCTTTTAAAAGTTCTTGTGGCATATATTCCCTATTTTTGCGGGTTTGGGTTGGTTGGTGTTGGTGTGGGGCTGTGTTGGTGGTTTTGTGGGGGTGGTGGGGAGTGTTCTTGGGTGTGTTGTTTGTTGGGGGTTTTTTTACGTTTGTGTTTTTTAAAACTGATGTTGTTTTGGTTTTTGCGATAATTTTCATTACTTCATTACAGGTGCTTGTTACAAGGGAGGGGGGGGGAAGGTGCCATCTACTCCTGGGTTTTGGTTGGAAACACAGATTTTTGCGTGGATCCATGTTGTTCAACATTTAGTCCAAACGCCCCCCTCCCACCCAGTTACTAATTAGAAGCAGTGTTGGATGAAACCTTTCCTAGAGAGGTTAATGTTTCCTTTTTTTCTTTGTGCCCACATTTTGGATTTTCAACACCACTCATGGATCTCATCTAGGGGTGTATTGTGCATTTTGGGAAACATAGGTCTTCCGTAAGTTTTTTTGTTAGCATTTGGTCTTCTCATTTTTACGCAGTGTTCGCCGTGACGGATAAATAGACAGGATAATCTTCTACATTTGTGGGTCAGTGCAATTTGCAAATGATATACAATTGTTATTTATTTTTTTATGTTTTATCATCTTTCTACACGAATAGAATTTTAGAGTTTACAAAATTATCATTTTATATTGTCGCTTATCTGACAGCCGTTAACTTTTTATTTCCTGTATACAAAGCTTGAGTATGGGCTGTGTTTTTTTAGCGGATGAGTTGGATGTTTTTATTCGGTACAGTTATGGGGTGCATAAGATGCTTTGATCACTTTTATTAAGGTTTTTTGAACTAATATATAGCAATCTGGTAGTATTTTTTTTTTTATTTTTTAGTACAGTGGGCACCTTTGCAGTATAAATTAATCCTAGCTTTACTCAGCAGGTCGATAATTCGCATTGCAGCGATACCCAGTTTGTATATTTTGTTTTTTATGTTTACAGCTTTTGCACAGATGGAAACACTTTTAGTTCAAAGGAAAGACACTGTTATTGCATCGCCATGTCTGAGAGCAATAAACTTTTTATTTTTTGTTTATGGAGCTGTGTAGCCACTTGTTTTTTTGTAGGGATGAGTTGAAGCTTTTTTTATTGGTATAATTTTTTGTGGGACGCAAGGCTTTTGATCGCTATTAAATCCGTTTTTTGGAAGGCAGAAAAATAGTCTGCAGTTTTTGGAGTGTTTTTAGATTTTTTGTATTTTTTAAAACAGCGCACACCGTGCAATATCCGTGACAAGTTAGTTTTACTCTGTGGGTCGAGATGATTACGGCGATACCCAGTTTATACAGTTTTATTATGTGGAAGCCCTTTTTTTTTTTTTTTTAAAGTGTTTTTATTTTGTAAAACAATATTTAGCGATCGCTATCTTCTGATAGCCATAATTTTTATTTTTTCGTATACAAAGCTGTATAAGGACTTTTTTTTGTGGGATGAACTGATGTTTTAATTGGCACCACTAGGGTGTTTATATGAGTTTTTGATCACTTTTTCTTCCATTTATTGCTGGTCTGTTGGATGAACAAAATTCTGTGACCTCTTTTAGGGCATTCCAAGTATGGATTAATGTAACTGTGACATTATGTTTATAGAGTGGGTCGTTTCGCTGTCGCAAGGATACCAAATATGGGTACTTTATTTTATTTTTTTTATTCTTTTTTGGGCGTTGTCGTTTGTGAAAAGGGAAAAAGGGTCGGTGTACATGTTTTTATGTTTTTTTTTCTGTGTTTGGGTTGTGTTCGCACATACGGCTTAACTGCGGGACGGGGGTATGGAGGGGAGGAGGGATGCAAGGGGCGCAGCACTTTCCCTTCCAGGCACTACGGACTTGCAATTACCAGGCGCGCGTATACGCTCGTTGGTATTTCACATGTCACTTATCTCCCCCCTCGAGCAGGGAGAGGAGAAGTAATCCATAGTTCTCTATGAAACTGAGGATTACCGTAATGCGACTGGGCGTTTTCACCCGTTAATTTTGCGCACTCCGATCGCGTATATGACGGACCGAATATATGGACCCCAGATTTAAGCCGTGTGAACATGGCCTTCTGTTGTTGTTACTTTTTACACTTTTTTTCTTTTATTCTTAACACGTTTTCCAATTTTTCCCCGGAGGGATTTGTGTATGAGCAATATTCAATACGCTCATACAAAGGAGACCTGCACACAGCATTATGCTGTGTTTACTGGTCGCCATGGTGACTGTCACAATCACATGCCCTCATTGCAATTCTCGGAAAGAAGACTCCGGGGCTATGGGAGAGTGGAGCATGTTTAAGCGCGGAGACGCTTTGCTGACTTCGCGGTCGCGACCATGATATAGTTGCCATCATTGAAAGGGTTAATCACCCGCGGACGGGAGTGGGATGCTGCATGATGCCTGCATGTTATTTACTTGTTTGTTCGACATGATCTCCATGACGTACATTTCGTATTTTGGCCGGGTAACCCCTTTACGACCTTGAAGTTTGGGTACGTAAGATGTTACGCGGTATGGGTTAATTTTATCAGAAAACATGGATGCACATTCTTCTTTGGAAGATCCTGTGTCTTACTGTTTTTGGTTGCTGCTATTGGCTCCTGTATGTTACTAGGGTTGGGCGGCATTGCCACACACTACTCCATCGTGGATTATGTGTGGTTAGCTGGGGCGGCGTTGGATGATTATTACAGTGGATAGTGCCAGATTGAAATGCTGCTGCCCCGAGGTCTCTCTCACTGCTCAGCCGGCACTGCTCTCACTCACTGGTAGTAGCGCAGCATTGATGGATCTATTTATCCAATGATGAGGCGCTAATGTTCTCAGAGGCTCCGCGGCCCCTGTGATTGCTCTGCGCTCTGCACGGAGCATCGGGGGGAGAGGGGAGAGAGCAGTCTGTGTATTCAGTGGCTGCAGCGTCTGTGTGTAGAGCTGGAGAGGAGATAAGGCTGCAGAAAACCCGGGGCTCTGAACCCCTCATCCCTCACCCCTCCTTCTCCACCTCCTCCTGCTCGATAGTGTGATGACCTGCAGAGCTGCCTATGAGAAGTTTTACAGAGAGGTCTGTGGGGTATATTTCATGTCATGGATTGTAAAAAATGTGTACATGTCTAGGGGCCAGTATAAGCAACTGTGCAGACTGATGGTCAGGATCTGTGCTGACCCACAGAGCTAACATACAGCTCATTAATACAGCAGCATTATATATGCTGACCCTTAGAATGATTAATATAAGTGTGATCCACAGAGCTGACAGTCTTCAATTATTAATGATCAGCTTGTGGGTCAGCAGTACTTATGTATATTATCTTTGTACACCTTCTGATTATTAATATAATAATGTATACACACAAATAATATAATGGTGTAGGTAAGGGTGTACAAAGATAATATACATATGTACTGCTGACCCAGGGGCGTCGCTAGGCTGTTTTATTCGGGGTCGGGCTCCGAATAAAAACAGCCGTGTGCCCAGAGTTCTCCGGGCTCAGGCCTCTGCCGCCTGGCCAGGAGCATGACTGGCCCCTTTAGCTGCTGTGCGTTCGACCCCCCGCAATGGACGCACACACAGCCGCGGGCTTCTGCGGAGCAAGAGAGCTGAGCTGCTCCCTGACCGCAGACAGTGTCGGACCGGCAGGTGCCGAAACAGGCGGGGCACCGCCGGGTCATCACAGCGCTGAGGGACCCGTCCGCGGCCCCGTGCGCCTCAGCCGGCAGCGTCGCGATGACATCAGGTCATCGCGGCTGCCTGTCCTCGGGCGCACGCAGCGCGTCATAGGCCGTGCGCACCGAGGAGCTGCCGGAGCGAGCGCGGGATGAGAGGATGGAGCGCGCTCGCCCGGGGGAGCTAAGGTGAGTATTATATGTTGTCGTTATGTTTTAACGCGTTTATCCTGCCTCAGTGCCGCCCATATACTGCCTGTGCCCCTATAATGCCTGCCTGTGGCCCCATATCTCCTGCCTGTCCCTGTATGTTTTCCCCTTACCCCCCCCCCCCCCCCCCCCCCCATTTTCTTTCTCTTGTGTTTTTCCCCCCCTTTCTTGCCCTATAATGCCTGCTGTGGCCCCCTACCTCTGCTGTGGCCCCTTAATCCCTGCTGTTGCCCATATCCCTGCCTGTTGCCCCTATAAATGCTGCCTGGCCCTATAATGGCTGCCTGGCCCTATAATGGCTTGCCTGTGACCCCTATAATGCCTGCCATGTGGCCCCCATACACTGTCTGTGGCCCCCATACCACTGTCTGTGGCCCCCATATTTTTTTTTCCCAGCCTGTGCCCCTATAATGCCTGATGTGCCCTATAATGCCTTCCTGTGGCCCCATATACTGCCTGATGGCCCCATATACTGACAGTGGTCCCCCATATCCCTGTCTTTGCCCACTATAATGCGCTCGACCTGTGGCCCCCCTAATCCCTGCCTGTGGCCCCATATCCCTGCCTGTCGGCCCCCATACCACTGTCTGTGCCACATATCCCTGCCGGTGGCCCCCATATCCCTGCCTGTGCCCCTATAATGGCTGCACTGTGCCCTATAATGCCTGACTGTGGCCCCCATATACTGCCTGTGACCCCACATATAATGCCCGTGGCCCCCATTTCCTGTCCTGTGCCCCTATCATGGCTGCAGTGCCCCTATAATGCCTGCCTGTGGCCCCCATATCCATCCTGTGGCCCCCATATCCTGCCTCTGGCCCCATATGACCGCCTGTGCCCCCTATTATGCTTGGCCTGTGCCCCTATTATGGCCTGCCTGTGGCCCACCTTTATTGCCTGTGGCCCATTACACCTGCCTGTGGCACCCATACGGCCTGCCGTTGGCACCATATTCTGCGGTGGCCCCCCATATGGCTGCTGTGCCCGCTATATACCTGCCTGTGACCCACAATATACTGCCTGTGGCCCCATATTATCTGCCTGTGGCCCCCATATACTGCCTCGCAGTGCCCCTATATACCTGCCAGTGCCCCTATATACCTGCCTGTACCACACTATTTACTGCCTGTGCCCCATGATATACATGCCTGTTGGCCCCATATACTGACTTCAGTGCCCCTATATATCTAATGAAGGGACTGCTATTACCTATAATAATGAGTTGCTGCGAAATGTGGGATTCTAAGATATTTGTGGTCCAAATCCTCCAGGGACAAGTATTGGCCGGGAGCAATCAGCATGAAGGTGTTGAACCGCGCATGGAGAAGAAAAAGGGAAAGTGAACGACGCGATCAGAAAGACGTCTCGGTGAGTTATAAATGTAACTTTGCAGTGTAATCGACTTATTTTCTGCAGAGTCAAAGTTACACTAGTATCTACACTATTGGGTCACTGTATGGCGGTATTATATGTCTCTAGGGCCTGTGTTGCAGTGGATCGTACATGTGGGGGTGCGTTTGGTCCAGGGTCTGGCAGGATTATTTGAGCCTTAAGTTGTGAATAGTTTAGGGTTCTTGGTTTTGTAGGGAGCGTTTTAGTAAAGACAATCACTTGTCTGGTAGATTTGCGTCATGTATCGGTTTATGCTTTGGTGACTGTTTAGGGGGTATTGTCATATGAAGGTGATGAAGTTATGAAAAGTAAATTTTGTAATTGGGTTTTTTACTGTACAGTGACTTTTCTGAGGAGGGGATGGACCGGATCTGGTGTTGGAATGTGCAGAAAAATTAGTGAAGGAAACACAAGGTTTGTTTCTCTGAAAAAAAGAACATCCGCAGTTCACAATGAGGCGCGAAAAACCACGCAAACCCCCCCCCTCCCCCCCCCCCCCCCCCGCCCCCCCCCCCCGGGCCGAGCCCCGGAGGTTTTTAGGCCTCAGGCAATCGCCCTGGCTGACCCACAGAGCTGATCATTTATACTGTAAGATTGTCATCTCTGTATCTAATACGTACAGTGTTACTGACTATGTGCTCCCAGAACTTAATGTTTAAAAAGTTTTTTTATAAAAGTTTTAAAAAACTATAATAATATTAAAAGTTTAAATACTACCTCTTATTGTCATTTTACAAATATATAAAAAAAAAGGTTACACAGTTGGTATCCGCTGCGTGTCTAAAAACGTCACGCTAATAAAATATTAATATTTATCCCCTCCGTTAAACACCTTAGGAAAAAAAATGTTTTTGTTTGTCATTTTGGCCTTATGTTGAAAACTGCCAGTACGATGTGGTCGCTCATAGCAACCAGTTCACGAGCCCATAGCAACCAAACCAGAGCTTATAGAAACCATCAGCACATAGCACCAATCAGCACCCATAGTATCCAATCAGAGCCCACAGCCACCAATAAGAGCTCCATAGCGACCAATCAGACGCCCATAGCAAACCAATCAGAAGCCCATAGTCCACCAATCTGAAGCGCCCAATAGCCGACCAATCAGAGCCCATAGCAACCAATTCAGCATCATAGGACCGCAATCAGAGTCATAGCGACCAGAGTTACACTTCCATTTCTTAGTGTACTGCGCTGTAAAAAATAAGAGTGAGATCTGATTAGTTGCTATGGGCTTGATTGGTGGCTGTGAGCTCTGATTGGGTTTGTATGGGCTTGATTGGTGGCTATGAGCTCTGATATTGGTTGTATTGGGCTCTAGGATTTGTGGCTATGGGCTCTGATTAGTTGCTATGAGCTTGAGAATGTTTGCTATAGGGCATATGATTGGTTGCTATGGTGCTCTGATTGGTTGCTAGTGGCATCTGATTAGTGCTATGGGCTCTGTATGGTGGCCTATGAGCTTGCATAGGTGGCTAAGGGCTCTGATTGGTGGCTTATGAGCTCTGATTGGTTGGCTATGAGCTCTCTGATTGGTTGCTAGATGGGCTTCTGATTGGTGGCTATGGGACTCTGCTTGTGGCTATGGGTCTGATTGGTGCTATAGAGCTTTGATTGGAGGCTTATGGGCTCGTTGGTTATATGGGCTCGGTGGTTGATATGGGCTTATCAACATACCTCCCTGTATTGGGGACTATTATAAACTACATAATAGGGTGGCCAAAAATATCTGGATACTAATGACGGTGGTCCTATATTACCTACCTCCCAAGTGTACCTATATACCTAGATCCCAACTAATGTACTCTATATACCTACCTAACAGAGGGACTATCATACCTACTTAAAGAGGGGATCCTATATACCTACCTACTGGGGGGGGGGGGGTCATTATACAACCTCAGTATTAATGGGCAAGCCTATTATAGGAACAATGACTTCCCCATCATCAAGCGAGGAACCTGGCTCTCAGTACAGGAAAGCAGATTTCTGTGGGGATGGGGTTATCTGCATGTTTTTCTGTACTAAGCCAATTAGTTGTGAGGTCCCTACATAGGACACCCCAAACCACAGAGTAGGTAGGTAAGTATACAGGTGCTGGAAGAAGTCATCATGGCGGCTAGTAGTCATCATTGCGTGCACTCGGTAGTCACATGTGGTGGGCATTTTAGCCACTGTCTGCAGGATTATTTGATCCCTATGTAGTTAATCTTATATTGGGCCTTGGTATTGTAGAGTTTTCTTTAGTAACAAAAAAAAACACGTCATTATGTATGGTATATTTGTTCCCATGTATAGGTATAATGTTGTAAACTGTATGACGTGATTTGGTAAGGTATTATGTTATCATATATAGGTCGGTGATAGATTGGAAAAATCTTGTCAGTGCTGACCCCCATTACAATGCTGTTGAGGTGATTGGACAGGGTTCGCTAATGTGGAATTAGTGTAAAAATTATTGATAGGAACATACTTTTTTTTCTATTTTAAAATACATGCTGCAGTTCCAATGTGGCACTCAAAAAAATGCTGTATGAACCCAGCCCTTCCGTGCAAAATGTAACACAGAGGGCCCGGGCCCCGGATGTTTTGGGACCCTAGCAACGCCCCTGGTGGTACTGTATATGGAAGAAAGCAGTCTTGTTTCTCTAACCAAAAATAGGGAAAAAAAGCAACACCATAAATATCAAAGGTAGTGATTTTTTTTAATCAACTAAATCTATACATAGAGCTACATTTCTTAGCTCTTCCGTAGAGTTATTTTCAAGCCTCAGCTCTATGTAAGAGCTGAAACATAGCTGTATGGTGGCGATATTGATGGTGCTTACACACATATAAATTATTTTGTTATACATACAGTGCTGTTTTCCTGCAAGATACATTGTTTTTCTAACCAAGTGCAACTCATTTAAGACATGAGAATTCACAATAACTGATGTTTAAAGTATTAATTTTATATATACAGTTATTGTGTATTCTCATGTCTTAAATGAGTTGTACTTGTTTAGAAAAACAAGACTGCTTTCTTCCACATACACTACCACACTTATCCACAAGTTGTGCGTGGCATTGCAGCCCAGCCCTATTCACTTACATGGAGAATAGCTGCAATACCAGATACAGTTATGGACATAGATGGTGCTGCTTCTGGAAGAATGCAGCCAGGTTTTTCATATAAATGTCCCACGAGGTATAAAAAAAAACAACTTGTAACCATGCCCCTTCATTAAAGGGTATGGGTATTGCCGCATCCATAACAATCCAATCCATAAAATGATTATGTCCTTTAATCCATACAGTGAAAACTAAAAAACATCCATATTCACAAAACAGAATACAGTGATTAAAAATAATCTTATGTATCTCAACATGATACCAATGAAAATGTCATGACTATGTTTTATGGGTGTCTGAAATTAAATTGTGGCTTGTAAAAGGGGGCAGCAAAGTTAATGACAGCCCTGGGTGTCAAAAGTTTTAGCTACCCCACTGCTCATGATAGATTTAGGGGAAGATGCTCCAAAATTGTTATTTCATAGGGAACACTAGAACTTACTAAAACAGACATGACAGGAATGGCTTCAGGTCCTTTTTAAATGATTTCCATTAACAAGTGCAGTTAACTCCTCTCAAAGATGTTACAACATATGAATACTTGTACTCTTTTACCAGTTAAGTCTTTTATTTCTTCTTCAGAAACAATCTCCAGATCAGCAGTTATACAGTAGTAGCTTGTGGGGACAAACGTGTAATGTCCTAGATCGGATTGTTGAACATCTTCAGCTACCAGAACTTCAAGTTGACGAATGGCTTCTGTTTGATAACATGGGAGCTTACACTATAGTATCCTCCTCTACATTCAATGGCTTTCAGCAATCCCGTATTCACTATGCAATGCCACGGGCAGCCTGGTAAGGACAAGATGCCCAATGTAAATTGTTAGATTGGTCTTTATTTCAGTAGTCTATTATTGCTTGTATAGAATTGTCTATAGTTTAATGTAGTCTTAAATTACTTCTACTTTTAGTTTTTGTAGCTTACAGATACAGAGGTTTTAACATAAAGTGTCACAAAAACCTGAAACATGATTCTCACCTGTCTTTTCCAGGGACACTGTTCAGCTGCTGGAGAAAGGATTACATCAAGTTAAAGAGAGAGAAAACATTTGTGCACCAGTGTCCTGTGGCTGGGAGATCTCTGACTCTTTGCCTAACTCCGGAATTTGCAACAACTAGAATCATCATTTGGTCTTTGCTCAAAAATGTGCGACTTTTGAGCTGTTTCATGCTGAGCTCACTTCTTTTTAGAAAATGAAAAGTGGCCGGAGCTAGGCAAAAAGGGCTGTGGCCACGCATAGCACAACAACTTTACTAAGCTTTATACCAGAAAGTGGTGTAAATTAAGACAGAAATCTACTCTAGGTCTTAGATGCTGTAGATTTTTCCTTTCTTTTTTTTTTTTATAATTCTTTATATTGAAATTTTGTAAACTTATACAACATAAACATAAAACAATACATTTTTCTTATAACATAAATCAAGAGCAAGAAGAACATCACTACATCAGTGTATAAACTGAGACTTTGATGCATACATCACTTTTATGTATAACTTTATATGACTATATCTATGTCTTAAGCCATTTAAGTATCAAAAGCTAATAAATTCAAAATGATTCAATAGACTACTATGTTTCAATTACTCATAAAATTACTTAATTTAGCATCTGAGACCTCAGCAAAAAGTTGTTTGATTGTCAAAGGAGTCCCCAACATAACAGTGTGTCCAGGAAGCTGTAATGAACTTTATTACTTTGCACCTCTTCCAAAAAGCTTCCTGATTTATTAAGTACCCAACTGTATGCTAATTATTTCTGACAGAAATCTAACTCCAGAGGGACACAGAAGTGTTTAGTGCGTGTAATTCTCTAGCTAGGAGTGGATCCCAGACCAAAAATGGTATTATACCCTATACTATAGTGGTGAGCATCAATAGTCTCCTTATGTGACATCTAGAGTACCAAGAGTCCCACAGAGCTTACTTCTGTAAAACCAAGAGATATCCTGGAAAGGTTTCTTTATGGTCTGCATTTTGCTCCCAGAGTAGTTTGCAGTAATAAAAGTTTTCGATTTCTGAAAAAAGATTTGGCTTCATTATCTACATGTCCCTCTGCGAAAATCCTGTCTCTGTGGAGGAAAATCTTCAGCTCCTCGTTAGGCCACACAACAAAGGACAAAAAACAGTCAAAAGTTGACCGTTGTTTTTATAAATGCTCGATCATGGTTTTTGTCACTGTATTGGCAAAAACCGTGGTCGGTTCTTGTTTTTTTGACGTCGGCCCATACATTCAATTGTATGGGAAGATGGTGAAAAAAATAAAGACACCGGCGTATTATACAACATGTTGTATAATACACCGGAGCCAGAAGACGAGCGGAGAAAAAACGACCTGTATAGACAGCAGATTTGTTTTTTCTATTAAAGCCTATGGACAGCATAAATTATTGTATTTTCGAATCCTACTGCCCAAGTCTCAGGCTCAGGAGAGAATCAAGATCCGTTCTCTGGCTCTCTTTCGATAGGTCTTTGCCTCTACTAACAGAAAAGGAATGGAGCTAAATAATAGCCAAATTACGAGAATCTGGGATCGAATTTTTTTTTTAATCCCAGTTGGGGAGAGCCATCTTTCCTGTTCCTCATGCATTAATTGACTAGCCTTGTGGATGCCCTGCGTAATAATCTCATCAAGCTATTGTCCATCTTAATTTGAAAGTTAGGATGATCCCATAGTGGCATCTTTTTGGAGAACTGATAGGATTGGAGAAAATTTTCCTCATCTCCTTCCAGGTAACAATAGTATCCCTTAACATGACAGATTGTTTAACTTTGGGTGGGAGTACTTATAAAGTGTGTATAATAAAGTCAAGGGATTCCATGGTGAAGCCAGTCGATGTTCCAAGTCCCAATTTGAGTGTCTATTATCATCATGAAGCCAGTCAAGCATGTTCCTCATCAAGCAAGCTAAGTTATATTAGGGAAATTTAAGCCAACTTCCTGTTTAGGTAGCATGAGCTTAGTAAAATAGATTCTTGGCTTTTAACCCTCCCAGATTAATTTAATGAAGGCAGAATTAATTTTTTTCATGTCTAGGTGTTTTAACAGTAAAGGAAGCGTTTGTAGGGAGTACAGCAGTTTTGCAAATCCTGATATTTTAATTAAATGGCAAGGTCCTGATAGAGAGCGGTAAATGGGACCAGCACTTTCGATCTGCTAAGATTTTAATTATAATAGGGATATAGATTAGATTAACGTTTAGTACCTATTTTGATGCCTAGGTAAGTAATAGATTCCTTTACCAGCCTAAAGCCCAATTCAAGTGAGTCCCAGGTAGTAGATGGGAGATGGGAGGTCAATTCTAGTATTTCACATTTTGAGACATTAACTCTGTAGCCTGAAAAGCTGCCAAAGTGCCCTAGATCTTGGAAAATTAATGGCAATTGTGCTTGTGGATTTGAAAGGAAAGGGATTACATTATCCGCAGACATTGCTGTCTTGACTTCTATTTGTCCCACTTTGATTCCCTCATATAGTTGTGAATCTTCCAAATTTCTTACCAAAGGCTCTATACCAAGGGCGAAAAGAGGGACAAAAGGGGAAACCTTGTCTAGTTCCCTTTTTTAACTCAAAGGAGGTGATAGAGATCATAGAAGAAGAATTTGAGCTCATGGTTTGGTGTATAACCCTGTTAACATGGTTCTAAAAGTCTCTCTAAGGTTTACTCTATCTAACACTTGGTCTAACCAATTCCATTTTACATTGTCGAACGCTTTTTCAGCATTTAAAGTTAAAGGGTCGAATTAGGGTCAGTCTGGATCTTATCTAAAACTGTTAAAACTTTTCTGATGTTGCCTACTGCAGATTTTCCTTTAATAATACTTACTTGAGAAGGACCAATTAGATCAGGGAGTATGATGGATAACCTATCAGCCATTATCTTTGTGAGTATTTTTTGATCAACATCTATAAGTGAAATTGGGCGATACAAACCTGAGTTAGTAATATCCTTCCCCAGCTCCAGGACTATCCTAAAATAAGTCTATTTAGATTCTGGGCGAATGAAACCTGACTTAAATATATTGTTATAGTGTTGGGTGAGCAAAGGAGTTACGTTGTCTCTGAGAGATTTATAAAAGTCAGAATACAACCCTAGTTATGGTCCTAAATATAAGGCCACTGTTCTCACTTATCAAGATCAAACAACAAATCCCTAAACAGGGAGAGAACAAATTAAAATATAACTTTTAATGTATATACCAATAAAAATATAGTGGCGACAAAAACCTCTAATCCAGAGGAATAGACAATTAAAACTGATACCATAGATAAAGGAACGGCTGTGATAACACTATTAATCCCTAGGTAGCTAATACTCTGCTGCCTAAACCAGGATTATCGTCCCGAAACAAAGGACGGTCCCGTCACGAACCTATCCCTTACTAGAAAAGCCCTATTAATCCCTCACAATTGAAACTCCCAACATGTTTCGATCCTCCCTAATCAATAGGATCTCCTCAGGGGATATAATATAGGGAAAGATATGTCACTAGTACAAAAAATTTATCCAGCATGCAAATGACAACAATGCAAGATCAGTTTGTACTGACACACAAAAAAGCATATCAACAAAGACAATGCAAGAGAGATTGTACTGACACAGAAGGGCATTCAAGACATCTCAATGAAGATAATGCAAAAGAGGTTTGTACTGACACAGGCAATTTAAAGATATGCAAGATAGCTACTTATCTGGCCTGTATGACTTCCTCTAGTTCATTCATTAAGGAAATGACGATAATACTGAAAAAAATACAAAATATATACCAATTGAATCATTCACAGATAAACAAGAAGCTCCAAAACCTATAGATATCACAGAAAGATGTTTACCTTAGAGCCACAGTCAGGGTGTTGGAGACTTAATAACATGTTTATCTGCCCTTTAGGTTCCTCCTCCCTTTCGTATATTTTTCTCCACTATAAGAATTCTGTCTAAGTCTCCAACACCCTGACCTGTGTCATTTTTTACTGAGCCCCAATTTATTCATTGGGACATTGCCAATTAAAGCCAAGCGATTTCTTTGTTTTTTTGTTGTTGTTTTGATAATAAGCTTCCTCAGTATCTGAAGGACTGCATATATTTTATACCTGACCACGATCTAAACGTGGGAACCAGGTTGCTATGGACGCCAATCGACGCCTGTGCAATATTCTGGCGCCGTGGTCGTCATTTCCGGCGCAGGACACGAGCGCTTATAAACCGATGCGGCTCAGCTGTCGGCGTCTCCGCCCGGCATAGCATTGCTGACAGTTTGCACTCTGTCATACACAGAGTGCAAGAGCGGATGCACCATTCCTAACACGGACTGTGGCTCTAAGGTAAACATCTTTCTGTGATATCTATAGGTTTTGGAGCTTCTTGTTTATCTGTGAATGATTCAATTGGTATATATTTTGTATTTTTTTCAGTATTATCGTCATTTCCTTAATGAATGAACTAGAGGAAGTCATACAGGCCAGATAAGTAGCTATCTTGCATATCTTTAAATTGCCTGTGTCAGTACAAACCTCTTTTGCATTATCTTCATTGAGATGTCTTGAATGCCCTTCTGTGTCAGTACAATCTCTCTTGCATTGTCTTTGTTGATATGCTTTTTTGTGTGTCAGTACAAACTGATCTTGCATTGTTGTCATTTGCATGCTGGATACATTTTTTGTACTAGTGACATATCTTTCCCTATATTATATCCCCTGAGGAGATCCTATTGATTAGGGAGGATCGAAACATGTTGGGAGTTTCAATTGTGAGGGATTAATAGGGCTTTTCTAGTAAGGGATAGGTTCGTGACGGGACCGTCCTTTGTTTCGGGACGATAATCCTGGTTTAGGCAGCAGAGTATTAGCTACCTAGGGATTAATAGTGTTATCACAGCCGTTCCTTTATCTATGGTATCAGTTTAAATTGTCTATTCCTCTGGATTAGAGGTTTTTGTCGCCACTATATTTTTATTGGTATATACATTAAAAGTTATATTTTAATTTGTTCTCTCCCTGTTTAGGGATTTGTTGTTAGATTTATAAAAGTCTCCTGGGAAGCCAACCTTCCCTGAGGTTAGGCCTCTGATGGTTAGATCTACTTCTCTTTCAGTTATTTCTGTGTTTAAAGAGTCTTGTTGGTCCTGGGAAAGTGTAGGTATTGCAAAACTGTCAAGGAATTTTTAGTACATAGAAAAAAAATAGATAAACGTTCACCGGTGACTGCAGGTATGTCTCAGAGTCCCAGAAAATCATGGTGCAAGCATGGAGAAGCATTCGGTTGTAGATGCCGCACATGTGAGTGATTAGGAAACATCAAAGAAAACTCCAGCACCCGTAATGTTATCACATATAATGAGAACTATATGAACAATACATAGTTGTGGCAGGCCTCATACCTATACAAATATATGTAATAAATAAAATAAATAAGTGTATAACAAACCAAAAAAAAAGGAATTAATTACATTAATAAATATACATTAAATCTGTCTTATAATTCAAACCAAAAGGAAATCTCGTATTCAATGTCAAGTTCCAAAAAGCCTCCCTATCAACCAAAAGTTTCCTCCAATCCCCACCCCTAGTGGGTTTCCTTACTTTTTCAATAGCCACGACCCTAAAATGACCCAGAATGTGATGTATGGTCCATAGATAAAAGTGGTAAATATTTACGTATGATAGCTACTTTATCAGTAAATTGTGTAGTAAAATACTCCTTCCTTTCCACTTTAGAGGAATAAATAAGATCTTTCCTATCTTTCTTATATAATGCACTAGCTGCTCTACAGACCTCATATCTCTTATATCCCCTAGCAAACAATCTGTTCACGATATTGGATTTCTCAACTTGATAATCAGAAAAACGACTACAGTTTCTCTTATCCCTAACAAATTCCCTCTTAGAGAGGTTCTTCGTTACATGAGGTGGGTGGCAACTGGTGGCATACAAAAGGGAATTGCCCGACACCGGTTTTCTGTAAATCTTACTGTGTATCCTGCAACTTCCAGGATCCCCTGGTCACCACGTGGAGTTGGCGTAGCCCACGTCGAGGAGCGGAGTCTAAAGGGCCCCTTGTCTTCAACGGCGCCCACCGCAAAGTGGGAAGGACTTAGCTGCAGGGAAACCCCCAGGTCGCTACCCCCAACGTAGGTCCTGGTGGTGACAGCCGAAGTGGTAGGACTGGAATAGGTCAGAATGCAGAGAGACACCACAGGATGACTGGCGGCATGGCTGGAACGATGTGAGTAGAAGCAGGTAGGCAGGTAGCAACGGATGCAGAAAAATGGCAGAAACGTATGACTGACATATGCCAAAGGCAGGAACAAACGCAAGGAAAGGACACCAACAATTGGGCGCAAAAAACAGGAAGTGGCGCCCTTAAGAAGCCCCTGCAAGAATGGAATTGGAGGAGCAATATTACCTGTTGCGCGCTGGCCCTTTAAATGCAGGGAACTGACATGCGCGCGCCCCTAGTGGGGAGGAAGATGCAGAGCTACGCACCTGCTGAGGAGGAAGCATGACAGGCGCAGGTAAGGAAACAGCAGCTTTGGGTGCAGAGCGGGTATGAGCAGCAGCCGGGTAACGGACATGCTTGCGGCTTGGGAGTCGGACCGCAGCACGAGTCGTTACAGTACCCCTCCCTCAGGGCCCCTCCCACCTTGGGATTGAAGCCCGTGAAAACATTGGATGAGCTTAGGAGCATTGACATTTTCTTGAGGCTCCCAGGATCTTTCTTCAGGACCAAAGCCCTTCCAATCAATGAGATAATATATTTTACCTCTGGAGCGCTTCATATCCAGGATCTAATGTAACTTTCTTTGAAGAGATGTCAGCGCTCAGGGGATTGAGTAAAAACAGATGACACCTGGGTAACTTAAACCACTGTAGTGGTGTCAAAGTTTATTCAATAAATTTAAAAGTAGACGCGTTTCGCGGACCAAACGAGCCCGCTTCCTCAAGTACAAACTATATTACACGTGCAGTTCTTTAAATAGACCGCGAATTGAAACAGAGGCTCAATCTGAGTGCTACATATTAACCATTTAGTTGAAAGACTTGCTGTTACTATATAAACCACTTTGTAAATATGTCATATTACTAGTGTTACAATAAAATACACAGATGTTTCCATGGTATAAAAAACACAATTGTTTCCTTACTATAATAACAAATAAATAAATAATTAAAAACAATGTAAAAAACACAGTAAATTACATAAATAAATTACATTAGATTAAATTTAAATTTAAATTAATTCTTGAAGTTCATTAAGACCATTAGGAGTAACTGTATCCATTTTAAAAATCCAAAAAATTTCTCTCTGACCGAGAACTTGCAACCTATTAGGTGTATTAATAGATATTTGCTCTATAGGCTGTATACTAAATCCTATTGTTTCATTCTGATGTACATTGAAAAAATGTTTAGGCAGGCTATGTATTAATTTATTATGTTTTATGTTATATCTATGATTGTTCAAACGTTTAGACAATTTGGTACTAGTTTTGCCAATATACTGTAGTCCACAGTTGCAAGTAATTAAATATACAACGAATGAACTGTTGCAACTAGTGTTGAGCGATTTTTATCGACAAAGTTGAAATCGGCAAGGTTTTTATGGTGATCGAAATTTCCAGATCATTCGATAATTAAGGTTAAAATCTGAGCATCATCTATTAAGATCGCGCCTTTTTCGGCGCTTCCTGTAATTTTGGCGGCCAGCAAATCATATTATAGAATAGAGCAGGTGGAGATGTGTGTGCGACGTCATGACTGGGATGTGTATGGTTGCGATTGGCTGGAAAAAATCACATGACCTCGTTTTACATAGAACAGCGTTTCCTGTTTCAGCCTCAGTGTCTCTCAGCGTCCTCATAGGAAAGGACGTGCCTCTGCCTGTGGCCCACAGCGCAGCGAAATTAGTCTATTTCTTTCACAGAGAAACCTCTGCTTTTTAGCTGTGATCCTTCCAATTTAGTTAGTTTAGAGATTTTAACATTTTATGTAGTTAGCTAGAGAATTTTAAAAACAGCA